>JAPYZP010000105.1:0-37050 GCA_030522985.1 Torymus sinensis | reverse complement strand
ATCGCCGCAGTCGTTGCGTTTTCAGTCACTGAACCGCTATACGAAAACCGTATGACGAGTATCGGTGCAATAAAAGCTAGAAATTTCTCTCCGTGCAGATACTTTTTTATACTAACATAATACTATTTTAATGCTTATTTATTTATTTATTAATTTATTCACCAGAGTAGAATTGCATGTAGATCGTATCGAGATATATATATTGTATAACTGATAAACCTTAGACCCTAAAAGAGGTAATCAAGTTACCTGTGCTTTAGGCCTGGTTTAACTAAAACTAAACTTAACACTAAAATACAAACTACTTACAATCTAAAAAAGTTTAACAAAGTTTGTCATTAAATTTAAATAAACTATATATGTTTTTATGACAAGATTTTTCAAAAAGTTATAAAATAAGATAGTTATTATTTATTTAATATTATTTTGTCTTTTTCTCATTTGTTGAGGTCCATTACCTTCCACACTAATAATTACTACGAACGTCTCACGTATTACAAATGTTTTCGTTTAGTTTTTCAAAACGTGATCAGATAATTATTCTCATTGCTAAATAAAGATATGACTCTTTATATATTTTTACGATTAATTGTCATTTCGCTTCGGAATATGGACGTTTTGAAAAAAAAGCTTAATTTTCTAACTATATACCACGTATAAAGTAGACTAACTTTGCACACGCACACGAGACTTGTTGATAACGAAAACTCGTCGTGTTCAACAGGTGTGGAGCACGGCCTGGGCGAGCTCGCGCTCTGCGTGGACCAGCAGCCGTGGTCGGCCTACTGCGGCGAGCCGAATTGCGGCCAGCTGAATCCCATAAACGAGAACGCCTACAAGATCCTCGAGGGCCTGTACCGGGAGCTGCTCGACCTGACGGAGGTGCGCGACATCGTGCACATGGGCGGCGACGAGGTCAATCTCGACTGCTGGGCCCAGTACAGCAACATCAGCGCGGCCATGCAGGCCCAGAACATGACCGACTATCACGTGCTCTGGGCTGAGTTCGAGAAGAAGCTGCATACCGTGAGTCTTGAAAAAAAAAATTTTTGAGTGCCGTGAGGTATACTCAGTGTACTTTTAAAAAACTGTGACTTTGTTTATATCTAAACAATCGGAGAAATTGATAATAGACATTTCACATTGATATTTACAAATATGAAAAATCCGTTTTCTTTTTTTGCGATCCAATAAAGAACAGCGAAGTACTTTCCAAGAGTAGTTTTGTAAACTAATGTTTATAAACAAAATATTTTCAACAACTCTTCAATTTCACAGTGTTTTGCTAATAGATGAATAATTTCAATATGTGCATTGATGGAGACACGAGCAAATAAAAGTTATTTTTTGTAAATTTCACTTTTTTCGATAAAATATTTACTATTTTTCACAGTGCACAGAGAAAAGTTGGGATATGGTCAAATGAATATTCATTTATAGTGCGTTGTTTACTCAAACAATTCTTGACTTAATTGTTAACGAATTTGCCTAACTATAAATAAACATTCATTTGTTCATATCCAAACGTTCATTCGATAACAGTAAATATTATCTTTTCTCTGTGTGTGCATGATCGACACACTCATCATGTGCGATTTTTACAAATTATTTTTACAAATTTTAACAAATCTGCTGAATCGAAATGTGACCGTGTCAGTCAAATTTTCAACAAAAACGTTAAAAATTACTATTTAAAATGTAAAAGTCGGACATGACTAGCGTGTCCCAAACGCTACGGTGTGAAAAGTCGTAAATTTTCTTATAAAAAAAAGTATAGTTTACAAAAAAATTGTTCTATGTATGGACTCTATAGGGATTGATATATAAATAAATAAAAATTAAAACATAGTAAAATAAAAATGCCTATATTATCCACTGTTCCTCGCTTACATTGCCTCTTCCATTGCAGCGCATCATCAAAGCGAACCACGGCGAGGCGCCGAAAGCCGTGATCCTCTGGAGCTCGCCCCTGACGAAGCGGCCCTACCTCACGCAGTACCTCGACTCCTCGGTGCACGTGATCCAGTCGTGGGGCGGCAGCAACTGGCCCGACACGCCCGATCTCCTCGAGGACGGCTTTCGGGTCATCCTGTCGCACGTGGACGCCTGGTACCTGGACTGCGGCTTCGGCAGGTGGCGCGAGACGGGCGAGGCTGCCTGCGGCGAGTATCGCACCTGGCAGACGGTTTACAATCATCGACCCTGGCGGGACTATCCGCCTCAGCAGCAGCATCTGCTGCTGGGTGGCGAGGCCGCCATCTGGAGCGAGCAGCTTGGGCAGGCGTCGCTGGGACCTCGACTATGGCCCAGGGCGTCCGCTCTCGCTGAGAGATTATGGTGAGTTAGATAAGGAGATTGACGCGTATTACAACGGGTTCTAAATAATGATGTCAAAAAATTAAAGAAAAGTCTTAAAGCCAGATTTGAGTAAAAGTTTAAAGGAAGAATGAAATACTAATTGAAATTAATTATGATAAAATTTCATCAGAATAATGATATTTTATATCAGTAGAATTGTAAATAATATTTTGTTATAGTTTTAAAAACTAATATTATGATAGTTATAAATAAATTGATTATAAGATGGGAATTAATTTTCTAAGTGGTGAAGAATATGTTTTGACCGTTGGTTGTGCATATGTATACCTACCGTCGGTAAGGTAGCCCATTGACTTTATCAATTCCCCCCTCCCATTTCTCTTAAAAGCCAGTCTACCGACGATAAAATTATGTATGTCTAAGGTGCCCGGATGACTCAGTAGCCTGGCTAGCTCAGTCGGTAGAGCATGAGACTCTTAATCTCAGGGTCGTGGGTTCGAGCCCCACGTTGGGCGTTTTTTTTTTTTTCTTTTTATTTTTTGAGGATAAGTTTAATTTATAGAGTTAAAATAAAAAAGGTTATGATTTTTTTTTTAAATAATGACTAATGGAAACTAGTTTATCGAAATTGTTCAAATAATAAAATGTCTAATCGTTATTATAAATATTTTTAAAAGATTAGATCTCTGCAAGAAAGATTATACCAGAGAGACAATTCGGCTTTCCGCATAGAAAATAAAATTGAAATCTAAATATACATATATATATATATATTTTTAAAATTAATAATACGTTCACTAGTACTATCAATGAAATTTTCGTCATTTCAGGAGCGACTTACCGGCGAGCGGCTTCACGACGGACGAGAACGTGTACACGCGGCTGGCTGCGCACGTGGAGTTGCTACGCTCGCGGGGCGTCCGCGCCGAGGCGCTTTGGCCGCACTGGTGTACCCAGAACCCTGGCAAGTGTCTCTGACCAATATGGAAGTTGCGCAAGAATTAAGCCAACCGGCGACACGCGACCTGTCCCTGAGATTTTAGATTATTATACTATTATTATTATTGTTGTTGCCGTTTTACCCCTCCCTCCCTTGTCTTTTGTTATGTTTTAATCGTAAAAATAGGGCGAATATCGCCCCCACAACGCGTAGCGTTGAAGGTGGCTACATTGTAGCCCTTATATTATTTGGAAGTTGAGGAAGTGCCGCTGTTGATGTAGGATTTCAAAATTTCGAGCTTTAGATTTTGGATGTTGGTTGGAGGTAAAAAATAACTGTGTACAGTGATATAATATTGGTACTGAGCCATACGGAATCAAGGATTCATTGCTTTTTTATCTTAATAATATTTAACGCATTTACTATTGTTTAGAAGTTGTTTTGCTATAGATTTAACCAATTTATAAATGTTTAAAGAAGTTACTAAAAGCACACTCTTTTTTTCTTTTCGTATCAACATTGTAGAACCGGTAAAAAAACAAGTTCCGATTCTTTTTTCTGTAAAAGTACTACACTCTGAAATATTATGCACCACATGCGAGCCAAGTATGTAAAAAGCAAATTATTTGATATGAAATGGATTCTTGATTGCATGTGGTAAATCTTTGAAGGTGGCTCCTGCGTTTGGTAAAACTATTTTACACCCTTTAACGCCTAAATAAATACTTGAAATTTTTAACATAAAAATATTTTTGAATTTCGGTTTCTGTTATATTAAAAAAAAATACTGGGACATATTAAATTGAATTTTTCTTTTAAATTAAAAAAAAAACTAGATACTATAATCTTTCACTTAAGCCATTTCGAGTAAAAAAATATTGATGGAAAAATTCTTATCAGTGGATAGTAAATTACAGTCGACACAAGTAATAATTTTGAATTATCAAAAAATATTGATTGAAACATTTTTTACACATCTTTTAATATTATGTTACATGAGAGTAACACCGGGAGTCAAAAGGCTAAATTTATTGTAAATTTTATTGTAAATTACTTCTAAATGTAATAAAAAAAAGAAAAAAAAATATTTTATAAATAAGTAAAAAGTTTACTAATTTGTGGATACTAAGTTATTACGAAACGAAAAATTGTTCGAGAGTTATGTGTTAAACGAATCTATTTATAAACTCACTTCTTTTCGATAATTTGGACGTTGACCTAGAATTTTGTTAGTAATGATTGAAAGTTTAATGTTCAAACAACATTTCTGTTAAGTTTAAGATATATCTGCTATTTTATAGGGAATCACATGAGCCACCTTAAATCCGTTTATGAAATGAAAAATTATACAGCATCAATTAAACTATTTTCAAAGCAGGAAGTAGGAATTTCAGTATCGATTTTGCACTTCCTCAATATGGTTTATACGAATTTGCCTTCAGTGATGTTTTTATAAAGAGGAGTAGTTTTCGTTATTTTAAAATATAGCAAAGTACTACGCCTGTAAAAGAATCTTTGCAAATTAGGTATATTTTTTTTACCAACAAATATTAAAGAAATAATTCAAATTGTTAAACAGTTTTTCATATTTATAGTTAAAATACTCATTTAAATTATCTTATTTACTTACTTTTGTTAGTGAGAAAATGAAACAATATAATTGTAATTGAAGAAACGTATTACATAGGACTAAGTGATATATTTAATATAACGAAAGCTACTTATATTCTGCCGTGCTTAATGTTTAAAAAATTGTAACTGGATAGGAGGGTAGCTGGCGTTGCGTATTTAGAAACATGCCAAAAACCAAACGCACGGCTCATCCGATGACGTTAACAACTCGCGCATTTGGCGAAAAGAGAAAAAGAAACACATTTATGGCGGACAGAGTAGTTAAGTGCATGCGTGCACTTCTTTTTTTAATTATATTTTAAAGCAATCGTGCGCGGCCAGAGCTGCAAAGGGTGTAGTAAAACTGCCAATTTTTACTTGGTTCACGGATAGTAAGAGACAAAGAATAAGAATAATTAGGATATGTATACATAACGTTCACAAAATGTAATAAAGCTCGCTTCGACTTTGCAGCAATCGGTCCTTTGATATATATACTGACTGAGATACGTATATTGATATAGTAAAGTAAATGTTCAATATTGAGACGTAAATGGTGTACGTAAACAAACCATGGCTTGGTCTCACCTGCGACTGGGTACCGATAAACGAATTGAAGAAAATTATTAATATATTCATATGTCGTGATTTTATAAAAGTTTGTCATTGGAAATGAGAAAATGTATTTTATATTGCGAAAGATTAGAATTATGAGAAATTTTTAATAAAATGTTTGTTGTTTTAATACTCACGTAAGATATTCTTTTTTACCTTGATTTTTAATAATTTTTATGTTACAATTATTTATATGTTTTATCAGCCTTAAAATCTTTTATTTTTTGTATGTTTTTTGTACATAGTTTTTATCATAGAAACCGTTTATACTCACTCTTTCAATATTTTTGTTCAAATACGAAATACGTAATTTAATCATAACTGAAATTGCGTAAAAGTTATAGTTATTTATTATATACAAAATATAATCATTCTAAGTACTAACATGTGTGTGATATAGAGAAAGATTATTATATAGTAAGAAATTGATTATTACAAAATAATTATTCTAAGAAATACGAGATATAAAATAACTGTTTATCGCTACCCAAAACCGGTCAGACCAATAGCAACGGAACAAAATTGCAATGTGTGTCAAGGCGGACATTCGAAAAGGCAAATTGACACCGATAAGTTGGGTTTGTTTCGTTCGAAGTGCCTTTTGGATTTTCTGTTTAGTAAAATGAAAATAAGAAAGAAAATAATAACAGGATAAACTACTCCTACAAGGGGTACGAGCAGTATTGTCGTTCCTAATGCTCGACTAGAAAGTGAATATTATACAATAAACAAGCGCATGTAACTTATGTAATCCGGCATTGCGAGATAGGCATATTGCATATATGTGTGTGTATTAAAAAAAAACGATAGTAGACGGCCCGCGGGCGACGTTGTATTACAATAATCACGAAGAGGTATACATTTTTCGACAGGAAGAAAAACTTTTTATGGAGAATAAGTGTTTATATTTGATGGATTAGAGTTTATATCGCATAAATAAACTTCAAGTATAACTTTGAAGATAATCGGCACGTCTGTGGGAGGAAGTGTAGTTAAAAATAAGTTTTATTAACGTGAGAAATCCGATAATATATAAACAAAGTATCTGTGTAACGTATCCTGCTTAATTTTTTTTTAAATTCATGGTAGAGTGACAAAAAACTGCGATTTTAGAAATGTATCATATAGTCAATTATGCGGCTACGAAAAGCGTATAATTTATAAAAGAGATGGAATTATTCGATCGCTTAAAAATAGTTGAAATTTTTCAAATTAAAACGCGAATTCTCTTTGCATTTCGCATTTTGCAATGCGCGTCTCGGTATGCTATTTTAACGATTACTTCGCCACGATAATATTTTTCAGTACAATACTAATACTTTATAGGACAGTATACCAGAATGATTCCAGCTCTAACTTTTCGACTTCTTACCACGCAGTCAGCGCTTCGATCACTGAGATTTGATGATAACAAAAGTCACGACCATAGCGGATCAATTATAATTTTCGTACACGCGACAATGAGCAGTTGCCGTATAGCAAACGACGAACAAAGGAAAAATAGAATAAATTATATAATATATAGATACGTATACGTAAACGTACGGTACTTACGCATGCACAGCATTGCTATATAGATTTTTATACGCCAGAAAGCCGCTGAGTATACTGTAGCGACGCCAGATTTTTGTAGTATTTATCGAGAGCGACTACGTCGCTCGCCCATAATAGAGACCCTCAGTCGTGACAACCGCTTAGAAAGTTACGATGCGTAGATTGCAAAAGCCCTTCGTCCCCCGGGGAAAAGCGATTTTCTCTGTGGGCGGCTCGTCGCGAATGATCTCTACCGGTCTTTTGTTTTTGTACACACAGGCCTACTGTTTCAATTAAAAGAAAAAAAAGTACTAATAACACAGTTGCTGGATGACTTAAGCGTTCGACAAGCAATAGAGAAGGGTACACATTTGGTTCGACACGCGACGATCAAATATGAGCGTCCGTTTTTACATACTCTTTCGTATATATTATATAGAAACTCGCGTTTTTGCGTGTTGTTCGTGCGAGCACGTAGTTATTAATCGTTAGTTTGCATTTCATACTTATTATGTATATATAACGTAAATACAGGGGCGGAGAGCATCCGCTAGCTGCGTTTGTTCAGAAACGATGCCAGAGTATAAACACACACATACACACATGTACTCTTTGTTACGAGGTGCGAAACACGGATATATAACAGAACAAAGCAGAAGAAAACCAGCGCGCGAACGACGATTTATTATACAAGAACCTCGACTATTCTTTTTATTTCGAATGTATTTCAACACTACCGTTAATAAATTTATGTATAAATATCTGTTACTATAATACAACTCTCTCTCTCTCTCTTTTTCTCCACGTTTGTCTTTGATACTCTTCACTCGTACGACTTGAGAAAGTGCCTGATGAAGTCCTCCTGCAGATTGGATCGTGCAGCGTGACCGCTCGGCATCTCATGCAGGTACGAGTAGTTCTGCTTCAACACCGCCTTAAGTTTCTGCTCGTTCTCGGTCTCCAGTTTCTTTTGCCGCCAATCGGTCATTTTGTCGATGCTGGCGACTTTGAATTTTCCGCGGGCTGCTACCGCCACTGGGGTACTCGTAGTCAGAGGAGTGCGATGCTGCTGCTGCTGTTTTTGCTGCTGTTGCTCCTTCTTTCGGTGGCATATTTTGATTGTGAAGTAGTAGAAGAACTCCACTAAACTGACGAAAGATCCACCTACGCACAGTCCAAAGATCCCTCCGAATGATGCTAAAATCAGAAGTGAATTGGCAGATGGGTCAGACAATCTTTTGCAATATGTCAAGCTACATTATACACATTTTTTTTTTATTCACGCGATAATGTAAATGTTTTAGTATGCATCAACTTGATATTATCTATCATTTCATTTATAAGTTTGTTATTCTGAAAATAGCGGAAGTATAATTTTTCACTTGTTAATGATAATATACAAATTTTTCATGATGAACGAATCAATATTAATACAAAGAAAAAGGTCTTTAATTTGATGTAAAATGACTACACGTCATTAATGCTTTCTTTGTTAGTAAGCTATGATCCATTATAACTTTGCAATCTACATGCTGTTATAACGACGGGGACACATCACGCGATCACGTGTATCCATTTGTGAATCGCAAAATCTACCCTCGAAACCGTTTTGCTGATGTCAACTTAATTTTTTGTTGTGTATGAAGTGGGCTTTACGACTACAAACAGCGTGAAAGCAATTATGGCTATGGTTATTCCAGTTTACGCAACTTTTATAAGAACTATTATTTTTTTAAAATGGCTGTGACGTAATCATCGATAACTATAAAAATTACCAAGTACGTCATCCCATGATTTCCAGGACTCTTTTCTGTATTTTAGACAAGTGATGCCTCTGAAGTAAATAGACGCAAGAGATATATTTTTGACATCGAACCCATCCCTGCAAAAAATAATATTTTGTATAGTGTTTCGTGAAATTGATAAATTCTATTTAAATATCAAAATAGTTACAATATTTGCGAATGAAACGTCACGTTTTCCATAAAAACGTTTTCACTGTTTGAGGTATACGTAGTATCATGGCATGATGGTAAACATTCGCATTTAAAAGATTCCACCGTATTATTCTCCGCGGCCAAGTCAATAATGGTTCGCAGATTGGATAAACTACCTGTAAGAAATAAATAAATTTACGTTCAATATAAAAGTATTTTATTAAGCTTATGTACCTCGATAATTCGTCAAGCAATCAATGTCGGTCAAACTGCAGACTCTTTCACGAACTAGATTAAATTGAAAAAATTATGAGTTTTGTTAATCATTATTTGTAGATATAAATTTATATAATGAACGTGAAATAAGTAATATATAAATTTTATGAATGCTTTTTTATGAATTGTTTCCATTGCCTTTTGAAAAGAATAGTTGAACTCACAATAATTTGGGTAGTAAAATGGCACACACTTGCAGTATCTTTTTATATATCTTATCCTACATTCGGTAATACAGGATTGGTAACTGTAGACGGAACTTATATTAAGTTTCTTCTGAAAACCGATATCGAATGATTATTTAAAAAATTATCGTCAATAAAATATAAGAGAAAAGCCTCACCTCGTCGGCGAACCAGCAATTGCGACGCAGCAGATCGAGATTCCGTACGTCGGGCGCGCTCTCCATTATCGAGCCCGAGAGAATGAAAGCGATCTCCTGGGTCGGCTGGACGAAGCTTGTGAGCACCTCGACCTCCGGATAGTTGAAGGGATCGTGGACGAGGATAGAGGCACCGACGCTCGGCCTTATCGAACCGTAGTACGTGTTTTTCTCGAGATCCAGGACGACTGAGAGTCCGACGTCCCTGCCGGCGCCCGGCACACTCTGGAAGTGATGGTTGTCTTTATGAATATTACTTTCTGATAGTCTTTACCATCGATAGGGTTTGAACAGATTTTTAGAGTATCATGCGGAGATTATTTACGTTCTAATGTACATTAACATTTTTTTGCAATTTTGTTAATTCGTTGAAGGAATATTATATAAACAGCTGAAGAATTTATTTAACATTGTTTGAAGATCTTTGACAAAATAGGAGAATCTTAAATCTAATTGACGTTTTTGTATTGAAATTTTTCAGTCTACTTTAGGAATATTTTAAAATATTAATAAATAAATTTTTAGTTTAAAATTACGAAATGAATAATAAAAATATTTTTGCATCGAAATACCTACCAAAACTTCAAAAACGCCGGGCTCTTCTTTGGTAAGATTATGTCTAACTGCCGAACTCACATTCGATATTTCTTTTTTCGCTGGTTTTACTCCAAATCTTAAAGAGCGTTGCAGAAAGTGTTACAATAATTTTATGCAGCTCTTGAAAGGCTTCAAGAAAATGTAACTTACATGGAATTCTCGGAAGTATCAACGTGATAATTGAAGGCACAACAAAATCCTTCGATAGATTTTATTGGCTTAAACAGCTTTTTACAGTCGTAGATTTGTCCTTCCCACGAGCACCTTAACAAAAGTTTCTCACAGGGCTGCATCATCTGAGAAATTTCAAATAACATGACTGATGTTACAAAATAATGAATATTATTTTTTATTTTAAAACTCACATCATACATGATATCTTCTATAGTAAAATCAGAAGATGTCATCAATTCTAATGCTCTTCTATTATCTAGGCGCGTGTAGTCAGGCCTCACCAACTTTGGCAGAGAGTAAAAAAAGTTGTTTATCTCTGTCTGATTCAGTCCCTTTCGTTTCCTATAAAAACCACATTGCAATTTATCAACTCGAACTGAGTACTAATAATTCCACACCATCTTACATGTCTTCAGAGAACTTATCCGCGTGTGGTTTGTAAACTTTATTGTAGTTGCAAATAGACACGGCCGGGAAGTTTAAGCTGAAAATGGGAAACGTGGTAGATTCGATGGTCGTCACCGTCGGCGTTTGCCTGAACCGCTGCCACACAAGGTTCATCAACAATACACTAAAAACCAGTCCTATAATGCAAACCTGTGTGTAAAGCGTTTATAGTCTAATTAATATCGTTTCAAGTGTTCTTATAAAACGACTAAATAGATAAATATTAATTGTATAAGAAACCAAGGCTTGCCCTATGAGGAACACACTATACTTTACCCCTATCCAGACAACTCTCTCGATGAAGGTGGACTCTCGTGAAACGATATATCGAAATCCATGCAGCGAGGTGTTTTCGCAGTACTGGCACATCGCCGTCAGCCAGAATCTCACTAATTTGCATTTCCGTCCTACGGTTTTAGGACACATTGCGCATTAATGATATTTTTTGTTTCTAACAGCAATTATATTTTTACAGGCTTAAAAATACTTCAAATAAGTTAAAATTGATTTCTCTTTATATTAAGTTTCGAGAGCCGCTAGGGAAATGACAATCACTTCTGAAAAAGTGTACATATTAAGCGTTGTGCAGTATAATGAAATATGTGTCGTCCGATGAAATAAATTATTTTTTACCGTTAGACACATCATTTATATCCTTATTGATATTGACTTGATGAGTTTGAATCTAAAGTCAAATTAGCTTTACTAGATTGAAATTCACAGAAGATAAATTATTATACCTGTCACCGTATACTCGGTTACTCAGCAATGTTCGATAGACGTAATTTGTCAACAGTTAATTAACTATATATAGTCCACCCTCTCTTTTCTCTAAAATCTGCGAGATAAATCAGTTCTACTCTAATAACGTATCCAATATAGTTTGTGTATATCAAAATGAAATAGAATATTTGATTTTTCTAATTTGTAAGCGGATTATTTTTTAACGTTACTTTGTTAAGAGATATCTTTATTAAACTTGAAACGAGAAGTTAAAATTTATTATTTTGATTTTATTTAAAAATTGAAAATATAAATTTTACATTTTTAGAGGAAGTTATTAGAAAAAAAAATGGGCTGGGATAATTTTTATCGCATTTATCTTTGCTAAAATTAAAAAAATTAAGATACAATTTTACCAATAATTATAATCATCTTTAAAAAAATGTTTAAACAATAAAACGAATGCCAACAAAAAGCCTTACGTCTCTCCTTTCCCGCGCTGTTATTCTTCTTGATCTTTCCCATCGCGGTCGTCGGCGTAGGCCAGCCCCATCCGCACCGTTCACACACTCGCCGCGAACGCTTTTACAATTTCAATATATACAACGTGCACGTTCGCACCTGGCAATCAAGTGTAATTGCTTTTCTACGGAGGTGACGACTCGTCACACCCCGCAGGTCACTTCATTACCCGATTCGTTACTGTGTATAACTTTTCCATCCGCGCGCGCACCGCCCTTCTGTTAATAATTAATAATGCCCTCAGTACTTCCATAATCTTTGTGCGAATGAAGGCCGATACGGTCGAACGAAAGTGAATTAGCTAATGAAACGTGAGTTTTTGATATTTCTTCAGTAATGTCGGTGATAGTGGTCAGATTCGGACATGTCGGTCGAGTATGTAAATACGTTGAAGTTATTGTGATTTTTTAGACGACTATGGTGCGTTAACTTTTTTAGAATTGTTTTCGTGATCGATTCTGCGTCAAAAGAAACGGAAATTCTCAGAATGAAGTATAATATGTAATAAACAATATAAAATAGCTGATCATAACTAATTTATGACGGCATTGTAATAATTTGAAATTTCTTTTTCGGAATTGCTGCAGAGTGAATATGGATGAGTGGATCGAAACGAAATGCCATGTAATTAATAAAACACCAAATGTAACGGCGTTTAAAAATTGAAAATTTTTTCAAAATCATTTCACAAGACCATCTGTAAATTATGGCTTTTTTAAAATTTTATTTAATTTTGAATTATAATAATCTATAGTTTATTTCACCGACATTATAGTGATTAATTTTCTGAACTTACGATAATTATAATAACTTGTTATATGCCGTAACTGGAAATAGAGTATGACCTCGGATTTGTTTATATGCTATTGTAGGTATTTAAATGCTTCTAATGCATTAGAACTTCAAAATTAGGTTAACTCGAAGAATAACAATAAAATCAAAGATAAAACACGTCCTGAGGATCGTCATGATGACATTTAAAGTTTGTAGCTTCTATATGTCACATACTAAAGGTCGTAATCGATATAATCGAATTTTGTTATTAGTTAGATATCATGTACAAAAGAAGGCCAAATATCTGGAGAAACAATTATTATTTAAAATAGAAAAAAAAACAAATTTTAATTTATTCACCAATAATATTTTTTTATTACTTGTTTCTATGTCTACAATTATCTAATTGTGTATCATGAGTATCTCATAAGTGAAATATTAAGTAAGTTCTTATACCATAGTAATGATATTGTAAATTATGACATGCAAATTGTTTATCAATTTTGTACGAATCTGATATGAATTCGTTAAATTCAGTTAACCAATTGTCTGTAACTTTATAGGTTTTAAACATTTTTTAATTCGTTCCACAATACCCACTAATGACATTTGACAAAGATGAAAATGAGCCTTTCCAAATTATAACAGGAGCAAACATGAAAAAGTTAGTGATGATTTGTTGAATCAGTTTTCTAATTGATGATATCTATTTTGTAAGTACTGAAATATTTAAAAAAAAAAAATTCCGTTACTTGAAGGGGTTTAATTGAAAAATCTGATTCTCTATTTGGATTGAGCCTGATTAAGTAGATTCTTTTTATTAGATAATATAAAATTTGTTCTTTTTTTTTGTTATATTTATATTTTGATTTTGAAATATTTTTATAATAATATTATTACAGATTCATGAACGTTTACTGATTGTGTGTACTAAATTTTACTTCAGTTATACTAAGTTTTTGACAGAATGCACACTCTATCATTAACAAAGATAATACTAATTTTCAATAGTTTATTTTTTCATATATTCTTATATCATACTTTTTAAGGGGATGCAAAATCCTATTTTTATTAGTTAATTAATTAATTTCCAAAAGTTTATTTACAAAATCTCAATTTTTAGGGCTTTCGTTTACACATATAAGTATTATACCAGGAATTTGTTTGAGCGATTTCACTAGTAACTTTCTTAACATTTTAACGTTGAAAAATCACTGATTTAGCGTCTAAAACTCTAAACGCTATCCCTGTCTTAACCACGCCACTTTGTTTATTTAATTAATTTGTTTTCAATTTATGTTATAAAAAAAAAGAAAATATTTAGGTCGTTTTTTTACATCATTAATATTGTCTAAAATATCTTCCAAAAGATTTTTATGTTGAAAAATTATTGTCGGTATATCACTTCCCCTATGATATAGAGACATTGCTTTTTTATTCCTTATTCAATTTTAAATTTTAATTTTTACTAATGTTTCTAACCGCATTTTTTTAATTAAACAAGAGAAAAATAGAAAAATATCGATAAAAAATAAAAGATTTTATTTATCAATTTTACATTACTTTTTTTGTAAACTTGCTTATGTTCAGGAAACTTCTCTGCAAGATTTTTAGCCATAGTTACCACTTTTCTGTGTTTTGAACTTTAACTGTCTTAACCGAAATTTTGTTGGAATGAAACTACATCATTTTATTAATACGAAAAACCCATGTTCATCCATTTTTATTGTATTTGTTTAATGACTATTTCAATAAAATGAAAAAATAAGAATAATAGAGAACCTTGTTAGCAAGGATTATTGAATAAGATAAGACTCTTATCTGCATGGATCAGTGCAATTTAAACTATTATAACGATATTTTATTTCATATGAATAAGATGATGTAAATAATAGAAATAGGGAAAAATTATAATTATTTACTATTTAAAATGTTTAGTAAGTTATTTATCTCAAAAGTCTTCTAATTAACATTAATACCAAATTTGACTTAAAGCATTTTTTAGACTTTAAAAGGCATTTATAAAATTGCGTCAGAGTGCTTCTCGGCTCATTGATTATGCTTAAGTAATCCTTAATGCTTTGGTCGTTTGTACAAATAATTAAAAAGCAAAGTAATACATGAAATGAAATTGAAGCTATTAGAATTTTATTTCGAAAATTGTGAACAACAGAACTATGTTCTTTTGTTACAGAATTTTTATTTTATTTGAATTTCATATAACGTAAGGTGAGATAATCCGATCATCGAACTAAAATTGCATGCTGAAAAAAAACTGTTAAAAAACATTAAAATATTATAGTAGATATTCTATGAAGAAAAGAATTGGGGACGCCCGACGAATGATATTAACTTCACACGAAGACAAATTGTTAGAAGAGCGTTTTGAGTATGTTTCGTTGTACGTAGTTTTTTCAATTTTTTTACAAGGCAAAAATTTCGGATACTATAAAAATGAAATTAACCTTGCTAAGACCTAAATAAAATAACTAGTTAATTGCGCACTTATCGTGTGTCGCTGATACGGTCACTTTTTTGGTTTAATTCCCTTGTAGATCAATGCAAATGATTTGGAAAATTTTCGAATAATTTATAAGTTATATTTTTCACGTTTCAGCTACTTATATGTCTAATTACGTTTTGCCATAAAGTGGGACCGAGGAACTGTGCAGTGTATGGCCGAAGTAGATATATAATCGAATCACCTCGATTTACCTTACGAGATTTTTCTCAATACATTGTCAATATATGAAAAATCTATATATTAATCCAATAAAGTCTAAATAAGCTGGTTGAAATCATAATAAGAGTAGGCTGTATTCCACATAAAGCTATATATAGATTCCTCAAACCCCTAAGAAATAACTCAAATTTTATCCGATCTCGTTGACAGTTTGCTATTTAAAATTGATAGCGTTTCGTCCCGGGTCTGCTCGCTAGACTCGTCAGTATAAGGCATAGTGTATGGATGTTTTATTTACACGCGTGCCTTGAGGTTGTATTGGCGTCAAAAGTTAGTTTTTTACTTCAAATATCAAAAATTATTAGTTACATGAGCTTCTCTTTTTTTTTTTTTATTAGAAAACTATGTAGAAGAGCATACTAATAGTTTAAGGTTCCAAAATGAAAAATCGGAAGAAGAGAATCGTTTTGTAATTGTATTTACAACAATGCCGCATTTTTAAATTTTATTTGATTCTTGTTTTTTTTTTATTTTATGTTGTTCAACAAAGAGTTCTTGACAGACACCCACTAACCCAAAAATTTCTGGCTCGTTGTTCGTATACTTCATTTGCACCTTTCTGGGTTCATCACTTGGATAGGCCACGAGAACCAGAACCTCCTCACACGTAATATTTGCATTATGCCAAAAAAATAGTATCACTCTAAACGCAAAAGTTGATAATCTGGAAGTAAAAAGATTAAAACTTACATTTTAAACTTGTAGAAGTTTAAAAGACGCATTTTAATCCTTTAAGAGATTAATTGATAGGTTTTAATCTTTTCGGAAATTATTTGCATAAATTAAACTTTTTGTAAAGATTAAAACGTACATTATAATCTTTGTGAAAAGTTTGAAATAACAAAATTAATATTTACACGAATCTAACACTTGGTAAAGATTAAAAAGTGCATTTTAATCTTTGTCAAAAGTTTAAAAACATAAAATTAATCTTTACAGAAAATTGAAGACGTTTTTACACTTTATAAAGATTAAAACGTGCATTTTAATCTTTACGAAAAGTTGAATTTATGCAAATAAATTCCGAAAAGATTAAAACCTATCAATTAATTTCTTATCCTTCTTCATCCACGTGCTGAGATACGCCCTTGTTCCGCTCAGCGGTTGATATATTGCTACAAAATGTAGGTACTTACATTTTTTTTTTTTAACGGAAAATGAGATATCAAAATCTGAAAATAAATCCCCTTAAAGGTAAATGATTCCTATTTTAAAAATCAATTTACTATTATTTTTGTCACGATCACAACAGCCGCGTAGGCATTTTCGAAATCACATTTTTAGACTATAATAGCTATTATACATATATAAATATGGTTCTAAACTACTTTTAAAAAATTTTATTTTTTACCGTTATAATACCTCATTTGTGGAGAAGTTGACGAATAGTTAACATGGTATGGTAACAAGTATTTTTTATCTACTAACGATACAGGACCGAGGCAATGCGAGCGGGTATTGATTTTCTCTTTGGCTTATATATACCCAGGAGGATGCAGACAGCATTGTCCCAGCTACTACCGCCATCTACAAGAGTAAAATTATTCACAGAGCTTTTTTCGGAAGTTCTCTAAAGATATATTATGTGCATTAATTTCATTAAATGTATCTTAGCTTTTAACACAACTTGATAATAAATACAACCAAGATAGTGTTTTGAACTGAAGACAATAAGAGCAGACAGTAAATTGAATAATCACAGTAAATTCATCAATAATATAATGAGATAAAGCGATAGAAATTATTTTTATTCACAGTTCTTATGAACTATGTAAAATTAGTTTATTTTATTAAAATTGAAAGTAATAGTACAGAAATTCATGTTTGATAATTTTTGCGAAAAAATTAAAAATTAAATTTTACTTGTAAATTTAAATAGAACAATATTTATAGTAATATTTTTGTTGATATTTTTTTCCCACTAATTCAAGAATGTTTGACCATTTCATACTCAGCTTAATGTAATGTCTATATTGCGGAAAGGTTCATGAATTCGTTATTCAATCTACCATGCAAACTAGACCATGCATTTAGAAGCAACGCTTGTAGTAGACAGGGCAACCGATAATAATCTGATAATTCAAAGTTATGTAAAAATTACAAAATTTCTTTTGCAAATAACAATTGGTTAAATTATAATTCTTTCAATACCGCGAGTTCAATCAACCAAACCACGACTTCCCCTTCTGCACCAACACAACCCGCTATAGCTGTACCAAAATCAATCCCACCGGACCACTCAACCCTGCACTCATCGCTCCATTATCGCCGATCGGCAAACGGTGAACTACACAACCCATCTGAATAATAATCATAAGAAACCACGTCGCGGTCGCACAATTTCGCCAAGCCCATTTTTCACGATGTAGTACGAAAGGGGTGCCGCACTGCACACTTTAATCAGCATGGGTCCCGAGGGTCATTCGTCTATTGTAAGATATGCCATGGCGAGCAGCAGCGGAGCACGGACGTGAAAAGAGCGACTAATCGAGAACGCGTGCCGCCACGTGACCGCCTTCGACGCAGTCATCACTTCGCGCCTCTTTCGCGGCAGTTGTCAAAGTTGAGGGTGTCGTTGGATTCCTTGATTATTTTTTGGAACGAGCGAGGGAATGTGGGAATTAAAAAATTGTATTGTACAATGGCAAAAATAAACTGATTAACGCCAAGAATCTCAAATGATTATTTATATGGGAAATATGAACGATACACCTTCGAAAAAAAGTTGAAATATTTTTACTTGTTCGACATTTAGATGCTTAAGTTGATTCATTTAATCTTGAATTCCTATATGCTATTTCTTTTAACGGGTGCTTGAAAAAGGCGATGGACAAGTTTATAATGTACTCTGGCCTAATCTATTTTTTTTTCGTCTGTGTTTTAAAAAGCTGTAAGGTGTCATAATTAGACGTTAATAGTACAAAATTAATTGAAATTTCAAGAGTATATCATGTTTTTTACGATTATTAAATTAGTCGCGTTTGATACTAAATGAATATCCCTTAGATATTAACTCAAATATTATCCGTATAGACGACACTAAAGACTGACATATTTTCTCTAAAATAAATATTGAATAAATAGTTCGAATTAATTTATATACTCTGATAGAAGAACATATATAATTGTTTTTCTAACTATCATCTAGAGAAAACACCTATCTGTTAACAGGGCAAACCTGAGTTAAAACCTAAAAAGATAGATTTTAGTATAATTAGTTAGATAACAATATACATAAAAAACAACATTTTAACACCTCTCTGGTTCCTCAGTCCTCTATATTGATGTGTAAGTCTGTAATAAACGACTGGATTGAAGTATCAATTTCTGCATATTACTTCAGAGCACTGCACTGGAATTCCTCGACCAAATGAGCTCAAATTTCGTGGAGATCTTCTTTACATGTATCTACACTGCTTAGGGGAAGCAGATTTTGAAAATATCTGACCAATTTATTTTTACATCTAGAAATATGCGAACAAATTTCGAAAAATCATTAAAAAATTATTCAAAGATGTATATTAATGGAAGAATCCAACTATTCGAAGATCTGCTTCACTTAAGCATCTCCAACAAATGTGAGCTAATTTAGTCAACAAAGTTGTTTTTTATATAGATTTGAAAAACTAATAATCTAACTATACTAAAATCCATTTTTTAAGGCCTTAACCCAGGTTTGCCCCCTTAAACAATGGATAAATAAAGAACTTTTAGGGTTAAAAATTTAAAATCTTCTTGGCAGAATATACTTTCGCCCTCGTCAATACCTTGCTCCTGCGGTACGATGGCGCCAAGGCGTGTTCGCGTGGATGCTGCGCTGTTCTATTGGTCCATCGATCTGCGGAGGCGGGACTAGAGTTTCGAGGGTCGGAGAAGAAAATTATCTTGGCGTGCTAACAACTTGTATTGGAATCTCTGATTTCAAAATCTCATTTTCAACTATACGTTTATTGCGAATTATCAAGAAGTTTGTGTATATAAGTCTAAGAGTTTGATATCCGACTTATATGTTATCACAAGTTATTTGTATCGAATTGGACAAAATTAAAAGTAATTTGCTTATACAATGGAAATGGGTTTTTTTTTTGTAACCTGTTAAGAGAGAATTATATGGACGGCAAATATATTAGATTGCGATAAAGTCTAATCGGTTTGGTAAATATATTTGACCGTAGAGGTGATATGATAATTTATACATTTGCGAATGTTGTTCTGCTATCATGTCATCTTAAATTATGACTCATAATCTCATCAAAAACTATTTTGAGACATCGTGTTAATGTGTCTTCGCTAATTCGTGTCAGAGGTAATTAAGGCGTAGGCCTTCGGAATATAACGAGGCGGTAACTGATAATTTAACTATTATTAAATTTACTGTTCGATTTTTATTCATCTTCTAGAAAATGTCATTATATTGAAAACGAGGTATAATTTTCTTTTAAAAATTGTTGTGTAGAAATATTGGAAATTATGACTTTTTAAATATTCTGTAATTAACTAAGCAAAGTAATATTTAGTATTTTTAAGTTATGGTAAAGCTATAGCCGTCAGTCAATATTTTCATTCCATTTTTCCTTTTTTTAATTTATAGAATATGCTGATTAAAAGATAAAATATTTTTAGACCAATAGTAAAATTTTAAAAATCTTATTATACACAAATAAACTCACGTTTGCGTCAACAAAGTCTCTAAAACACCGAACCTTTATTTATTGTATATGTTTATACAACCCATCATTTTACACAAACGAAACATAAACGAAGAAATACTCAGGATACCTCGCTTCGTCCTCATCAAACCACAACGTCCCCCCTCATCTAAAAAATCTTCCCGATCTGAAAAACATAATCCCGCGGGAGCCGTAAATCGACAGTTTCCATTCCGAGCGTGTAACGTCCGCTCCTCGTTTACGGCATTGCCGCCTCTAAACACTGCAATATTCACGAAATTGCGGGTGACTCTTTGGCGCGTGCCTCTGAAAAAATAAAGAAGTCCCTGTTGGTCGTTGAAATATTGACGCGCTCTCGAGCGAATAAGAGGAATGCGCTTCTGGACGGATATTCTTACGCACGGCTGCGGGTTTTATGCGCGGGGGTGGTGGGGAGGCGCTGAGCTGTTGTGGTGCGTGTATTTTTTAGGGATCGCCACTGAGATTACTCTGGATGTGAGAATCGTCAAGGAAATCGAATATTTTTTTAAACTAGGATGATGTAAATATACTTATATGCTCTGCAAACAAATGTGAAATCTTAAATATGACGGAGTGGATTTATGTTTGTATAATTAAAAATTTACATTCGTATGTTATCCTTGTAAATTTTGAAAAACTTTTAATTAATTTCATATTTCGATCATTTTAATTATGCTATAAAAGAATCAATTAAAAAAGTAATTTATTCATGTAAGTTTTAGTTACGGATGAATGTCCGTATATGAATTTGCAGAATCATAAGAAGTACAATTACAATATGATGGTATTTAATTAGCAGAAAGTCAAGTGGTTTAAGCTCGGGTTCGTTCACTTTTTATTACAAAAAGTGGCTATAGCTTACTTGTGTCATTTTATCTATTAGAAATTTCTATTATATTTACTACTTTTGCGCTCCAAATCACTCAAAACACATTCTAACATGTTTTTAACAAAACTTAAGTTAGTGCCATTAGAAAGATTGCTCTAGGATGAAACAATGAATAGGGAAACTTGATTGATGAAAGTTTTGATTGATTTTGTCTATAGAACACCTGCTCGTGCAAAAATAATGTCTTAATTTCTGGTGATTCTACTGATAAAAATTGTGTTAATGGTACGGGTTCATCCGTTAAATAATTTTTCAGTAGAGGAACGCTTTAATGCAGAAAAAAGAATTTTTTATGTTTCACTTATTTGCCTAACTATACAATAGAAGAATGTATGCACACTGCCGCTCAAAAGTTTAAACTCATCTAAAAAAAGATCGAAAATCTTTTAGTAGTAAAGTTTAATATCTTATAGGAACACATTGTAGAAGACTTTTATTTAGCTCATTTTAAAATTATTCTAGTATACTTTATAAAGTGTTGTACTGGATTACTATTACGTTAGCGTAAAGTTATACAAATTTTGATCATTTTTATAGGTGTTTTGCTTTGCGAGAGATTCACGTAGCTTTATAAAATCAAAACCATTGTAAATTAGACCCCAAAAGCATTAAGATAATTTTTTTTTTAATTTTGAATACTATGTCTCATATGAAAAAATGTTTTTTTATTCTTGTTTCGTGAATTGTTCACGAAGGTATATGTATTAATAAGAAGTTATAAAAACATCAGACACAACGGAGCTTTGTCAACAACAATAGAAATTTAACATTATCAACGTGAGAACCTCTTGATTCAAATAATGTATCTTAGGATATAACTATCTTAAACACAAATTTCTTCCTGTGTAAATACGATGAAAAACGGATTACATCACAATAAAACCCTTATCATTACTATAAGAGTTCGAAATCATTTCAAAAATTTCTTTAGGAAAAAAAATAGATTTAAACAAGTATAATACTACATACTAAAACGTAAGTGTATTATATGATTGACAACATCAGAAGAAACCCATTTAACTCTTTCCAAACCTATACATAATGCCACTCAAAGGTTACCTTAAAGGCGACAAAAAGATTTCTTCTTCCAAATAAATGTGCAATATATTTACTGTATTTCATTCTATCAAATCGCTCTCCATGTATCGTCCGGAACAGAGCTGAACATTAGAGTAAAAACAATAAGAGCCAACTGGTCGAGCAGGCGCGCTGCTATCTGGACATATGCTCGCAAGAGCTCTTAAATCCAATTCCGTCGATTCCATCGACGAGCTGCAAGAGATAGAGCCGGTGCGCGCGCGTATAAGTACGGTAGGTCGAAGCCTCGGGGGATCGCTCGACACCGGGACTATGTCTAAGTGAAAAAGAATGGGATTACCGGAAGGCAACTTCACGGATCGGCGCGTGCACGCACGCCACCCTCTTGATCGATCTCCCATGGCTCTCGCGCACGCACGTTCCTTTATATAGATATACCTACGCGTCTAATTATCCGCGTGCCTGGAAGGCCCTCTTCTTTGTTCCTTGAAGACGATTTGGCAATTGAGTGCTCATGTCAGGGAAGAAGTGAGACAATATCGGGACGTGTAACGTGAACTAAATAATAATTTCCTCCGTTTTGGAACAATGATGTCTTTTTGGATCATCGATGAGATACGTTTCGACATGTCCATCCACACACATGTCCTGGCTTCTTCGCTCAAGTGGACCCTTAGTGTCCCTTGTGCATATGTACAGTACCTTTATTACAAACACGCGTTTAATCTTTTCAATAGCGTCACTCCCCTACAATTCAATCTTCTCACAATCATGTCTCCAAATTTCGCAAAGAACCGCTCACCTCGCCTTGAGAGCGCGACTTCCACACCTGTGAGACTCGCACACACGCGCTTAAAATCAATAAATCCGGCCGCACGGGGGACGCGCTCCCCGGATCAGCATCAATTTACAACCCCAGGACAGCGTAATCCACGCGCGCGCTCGACTACAATGGAGAGGGAGACAATCGAGGGTAGGTGGTGCGTATCCGAGGCGCTATTTACATCCTATATACAACGTCGCGTGTAAGGGCGCGAGAAGTTCATCTCGTCCCGCGGGTGACGGGGACGAGCCATGCAAATCGACCGCACCACGCCTGTAATTTTCGTATGGGCAAATTAGAGTGAGAGAGAGAGAGAGAAGTGGGAAAGAAAGCGGTCGGAGCGCGGAGTAATGACTTGTGCCTGGGGATTTATTTTCAGTTTGCAACGCCACGGGTTTACTAAATGCCATATAGCTTCTGGGTTGTAATGATTTATGCTGAATATACTGGGTTATCTTGACATTGTAAACCTTGTTGGTTTGGTTACGTACTTTTTTTTTCTCTGTGTGCTAGCTTCATTAGGCTTCGTTCCGATATTAGTAATTATTCTTGACCATTTGTAAACATGTGTATATACTTTGTTAAACTTTGAGAATTCTTTCAAGCACTGTCATTTTTTCTTTTATTTAAGTAAATCGGTAACAAAATATCAATCGTGATATTCAACAAAATTTAATACTATTTTTAGAACTAGGTTGTCGATTACTTAATTAAGATCTTTTAGTCACCCTTCCAGAATAGAATTTAATCCTATTGTCTTTAATTATCTAACTTCAATGAAACATATAATAAAATATTCAACAAACTATGTTATCAGCTGTCCACTAGCTATGAAATTTCTAATACGCATTTGCATTAAAATCAATACGGCCGGCTTTCTTACACAGCGCATTATTACGCATCATCATGTCCTGGCTCCAAACACTTGATCCCTTGTGTACTTATAGATATGGAGAAAAGCAACATGTTTCAATAATAACTCTGTAATACCCATAAACAAAAAGAAAAATTTCCTTCCGCACCTATATTCCACGTATATACACAAACACTCGTGTAAGCAGTCCGTGGATTCTAATTGACCAGCCACGTCGTATAATGTATAATCACCTACACGCTAGCCTGTGCAGGAGTTAGTGTACGCAGGGCGTGTGCCGACGGCGGCCGACGCTTGCGCGGTTGCAAAGTTTCGCGCGAACGTCGACGCGATGAGACGGAACTGATACGCCAACTAATTGGACGTGGAAGCGGATCTGCAAGGCCCGAACGGCAAGTGAGTACAATGCAAATAATTGTGAATCGGGAGGTTTGATAAGTTTGTTTTTCACGAATTCGAGCTTCGTTTGTGGCGATCGTTTGCGACTGATAAAATTTTAATTAATAGTTTATGTTGAAGCTCCGATGCATTAATTACTTTTGTAGATGTCGGCGATATAACTGTGCAGAACGTATATAAAGGCTAACTTTTTATACATAGTCCTTGTATACTTTCGCAGCTAGAAGTTAAAATTTGGTATTCAAAGGCGTAATACGATTATTGCATTAACAGCGGCATTAAATATTTTCATTTTTTTACTATATGCTTTTACCGAACTTATGCATGAGACTGTAACTGTTTGGTACACCTTACCTTTCTGTTAGCGTATGATTAAGTTACTTATTATGTGTATGAAACATATTTTAATATACTAAATTTTTTTCCATCGAGAATCCACTTTTTAAATGAATGGTATTGTAGTTTTCCAAAAATTCAAAATAAGAGCTTAAAAGGCGGATATAAATTTGAGGTACAGAAGTTACAGGAAATGAAAAAAGAGATTGAATGACGATTTCAAGTGTAACCTTGATCAAATATCATTGTTAATATTGACTTTTAATAATTTCTAGCGATTATTGAAACCCACAAGTCATTAATAAATGTGAAATGGTCTATAGATTTCATTTTTGCAATAAAAACAGAAAAAAATGCGTTCGACCTTGAAGTTCAAGTTTTTTCGAGTTTGAGTGAAAATATTATCGCAAGCCGTTTCACATTATCTATAGCTTCTGCGACTGCGCACAAAAAAGGGGTATAAAATTAAAAATTTTACAAACGAAATTAAAGACTTATCTATCAATTATCTTAGGATTCACAGAATAAATTTTAAGTGTGATGAATCAAATTAAATTAAAACAGATCAATCAAATTATATTAAAACAGATAATACTCTTTAGGAATCGAATCTTTTATGTATTGTAATATTTTTCAGGTTTTAAATAATAACAAAATTAAGAAAATCACACAACAAATATTGTACAGAATCCAATGAAATCATTTATACATACATTAAGTAGCTAAATCTGAGGCTGCAGGTGGATAAAAAAAAAGTAGTTAAAGCGGTTCTGAACTGAAAACTCAACGGAAAAACGGAGCTTATGAATTTCTATTGTATGTTTAATTCTAAAAGTTGAAAACCTCCTATCTATAACTAATGAACAAATTTTGAACAAAACCATTTATAAGATTTAAATTTAAAAGAAGCCTTTCACGAAAAGTCAACATGCGAAACAAAGTCAGTTCGAAGTCAACGATCCAGACCATGAATGCCCTGGAGTCAATAGCGCCTCTCAGGTGGTTCAATATTTTTCTGGGACTGGCTGTCCTGGAGTGGCCAAGGAATCAAAACTGGACCAAACTCTCGACCTTCTACGCCTTAGTCAGATGGACAGGCTACGGTTTGATACTAGCACATTCGATATTCTACCTGAATGTGCCGTTTAAAAAGGAATTCAAGCTTGCGGTTTTGATGATACAAGTCGTGCTAGCCACCAACATTATAATAACGTTCATTTCAACGTTCATTGGCCTGCGTAGCTGCGAGGTAGAATAATGATCGAAACATTATAGATTCTAGAGCAATGAATGATTGACTTACGTCTAAAGAGACTGTAGCGTATTGCTAGTTTAGTAATATATAAGTTGTAATACAGGATGATACTCAAAATGACAGCTGATCATTTGTTGCCTTCAAACGTTTGGTTTATCAATTATAATTTCTTTTTGTATTGTACATATTTCTAAGCTATTCTAACTTATCCATGATGTTTACATTAGAAAGTAAAAGCATGCTTCAAGAAACTTACTTTGGCGGATGAAACGCTAGAGGTTTTTGGAATACACCCCGAATACGATGAGGAATACAGGGCAACTTTTATATGTGTAGTGATTTGGATAAGCATTTCCCTTACCATGATAATATCTACACTCACTTCACTTTTGTATAATAACTACACTTGGATTCAAGCGATCTTTTTAACCATCATTTACGAATATCCACTTATAATAAATCCCATGGTGGATTTGAATTTCGTCGTATGTGTAAAGTATGTACACCCACATAATTATTTGTGTACACTTGTAATAATTTTTCTAATAATTTGTAGATTGATAGGGAAAAGATTTGAAAGATTGAACGCCATATTGCAAAGTATCGCAATAAATTCGGTGGAACCAATAATAGATTCGACGAGTTCTGACAAATATCAAACTATTTTACGAAAGAACGAAAAGAAAGTCGCAGTAAGACCAAATTACTATTACAAAAATAGAAGTAATAGTGAGCTACTAATAAAAGTTGCAAGGTGTGTATATATTATAAAAATATTGTAAATTTCATAAAGAATACTTTAAAATACACCAAAAAACAGTTTTAAAATGAAAAATTTCGTAATTCTGATTTCGAACTCTACGAATCAATAGGCAGCTACATTTAGATTTATGCGTCACGGCCAGAAAAATAAACGATTTTTGCTGTCTCCAAATATCGTTGCAAATGGGAGCTACATTTATACTCATGACCGGATTCAGCTATTGCCTCTACATTCTTTATACTTTGACGAGTGTATCACTTTCTGAAAAATCATCCTTCTACATCCTAATGGGAAAGTGGATGGTGGTCAGCACTCTGAGGACACTTTATGTTCTTCACATCTCAGTCCAAACTACAAAAGAGGTAGGATACATTTTGACACATTGTAATTATTATTGTTTTATTTAATCATTGTTTTCTAACAAATGCAAATTCAGGCAGACAAATCGCCGCGAATAGCACAGGAGGTAATTGTCCCTGGAACGCAGAAAAAAATGGTGGACGAGGTATGGATATGCGTCAGTGTAATGGAAACGAATAATTTAGAATCCATTAATGCTTTTGCAGATTCATCAGTTTTCTTTGCAAACAATGCAACATCCATTCTACTTTTCTGCTTCTGGTTTGATTGTTCTAGATTTCAGCTATGTTCGCGGAGTAAGCTTAACTTTCTTTAAATATATAATAAATAATAGTTAATTAAATTAAGAGATGTCAATGTTAAAAATTCGTTTGCAGTTTGCAGGATCTGTCGTAACGTATTTGATGATATTAATACAAAATCAACGGGACATTATCGAAGTCGGTAATAACTTGATGGAGAGTTTGAATAAAACTGAAACAAATAATCTGACCTCTGAAACACCGTTGCAGTGATAGATAAAGAGAAACTATGCGCTCGTATCTAATGTTTTGTTATATATCTACACCATTGTTATCTATTTTTAATAATTTTAGAGTTTTTACATTGTATATTAGGATTTGAGGAACAATGTTCATGATGCATGTGTGAAACTTCAGACACTCCTGTGATCTTTGCACACAAATGTCGTCGAAACTACACCATTCGTTTATGAGACATCCAACTATTCATTTTTATTTTATTTCGTTCAATTTAATCACTTTTACAAATTAACCAAAGTTAGGGGGCAGCAGCCTCAAACTCCATGCAACCTCCCTCCCGCTTCTTAAATAAAAGCTTCTCGTTTACATATATAAATAAAGAAAGAATTCTACAACTTAGTTTATGCAAGGCGCTTATGAAAAGTGAATTCTTCTTATGTTCTTATGTAATGGCCAAAATCGACTATTTTTATGATTGTATTTAAGAGGACGTCTACTACAAAATTTTCAATGTATAAAAGTTTAGTTTTGATGAGATCTACAACTTTTGTATTTAAGGTTTTTGTGCAAATCGATATTTCTACTACGAGTTTTAGTGTAAAAAGCGTCATGTTTTGGGCAAATTTAGGTGTTTTTAACAGATAACTTTAAAGAATTCAATTCTTCATAAAAAATTCAATTGTACATGAAAAAGTGAAATAAACGATCGATTATACAAAGTTCTTTTTTTTTGTAATAATGCTACAAATTATGCATAAAATAAATTTTAGAGTAAGTACTTTTTCATACTTGTGTAGCATAATAAATTCAATATTATGCCACATTTTATTAACCTAATCAGTATTCAATTGCTATGTATAACGCCTTCATATTTCTTACTCATTTTACCGATGTGTCATCGGAGCGTAATTTACCTAATTTGAAACCTATTATGTAAGAACAGCTCGTAAAGCATTTCAGTATTGATTGTTTTTTCACATAAAAATGAGACAACACAAAGTTAGAGTAATTAATTTCTAATATTAATTTTTTAACAATACATTCTTGGAACTGTTTAAAAATTAATACAAACACACATTTGCATGAATATAACTTAATTTATTTAGTTAACATTTTAATCACTTAATTAAAAATAAAACAAAAATATAATTCTAAACATAAACAATACATAGAGTGTGTGTCTTGTAATTACTTTGACCTATTTTAGATTGTACAACATAAGTGTTATGTTACTTTGAATATTCTCACTCACTAATTATACTTAAACTTTGTAGTTTGATGTTATCTTTATCAAGAAATCATTAAAATACTTTTGGTAATTACGATTCATACGTAATAGCTACTCTTATTCGTACTTTTTTTTTTAATATAAAGCGGGGCTAATGTAACCGTTTTAGATACGGAAACCATGCGCTTATTAGAGTATTTTTAATTTTTATTTAGTTAATATATTTTACTACAATAAAATCTATATTTTACGGTTGAATTTAAATAATCTTAACATATTTTGTAACAATTCGATGATATTTCAAAAAATTTCCGAAAATGTTTTAGCGGACGATAAAAGTAAAAAAATTATAGCAAATTAGCGGGCGATAAAAGTGGGAAAACGTCCGCTACTCGAGTAGCGAGCGATAAAAGTGAAAAAACGTTCGTTGTTGTGGACAGTAACTCAGTTTTTATCACTCTCTGCTTTATATGTAAAAAAAAAACGCGAAAATCGTCCATGTGTTGCAAAAATGTATACAATCCTATCAGATTATTTCAACCATCGATAATCAGCATAAACATTACAGCAACGTTTAACTTGAGTGAAAAATTAAGAAAATAGATTTAAAACGAAAAATTTATTCCGTACAATCCTTTATTCAATTTATTCTGCTCTGTAATTTATATTAGATAATAATTTTGACATCTCGTAAATCACGATTCTGGCACGGGTGTCATCACTATTATATATACCTATAAGATATTCTACACCGAGAAATTCAAGTACAACCAAAGAAGTATGGCATTGCCAAGTGCACTCTAATCAGCGAGTAGGTATTGTATACGGTAATCCCTAGAGATCTTCATATTTATATGTAGATTCAGTACACGCATGCGGTTGTGTAATCTAGCGGCACGCGCAGCGGCACGTGGCCGTCGTTTGGCTACACGCATTCACCCTTTCAGTTTCAATATCGTTCCCACCTCATCGCTCTTGTGAACATTGGACATTGTTTGCGGTTGTCCTTTATTAATTAAGGATTAGGAAAAATTAAATGTCTGACTTCTAAACTCTTTATGTTTAACAGTGAACTATGAAAAAATAGTGTTTGATCAGACATCCTTATCAAATACAATAAATTGATCAATAAATTAATTCCTCTACTTACAATAAATAAGCCTATACATATGTAAATTGTATCCAGATTTTTTAATAATTATGTAATAATCAATGAGGTGTAGGTGAACTAAAAATCAACCGAAAGTGGAAAGGATTGCTTTCTTATTGCAAACATTTTGAAATTTGTTTAAGTATTATGTTATCTAAATCTATTAATATGGATAATGTAGTTCATAGTTTTTCTAAAATTTATTAAAAAATACATAACAAATATTAAACGTACTCTTTTACAGATTTTAGTTATAATTTTTGTTAATAATAATGGACTTTGTATTCTTTGGATTCTCTTTCCTAATATAAGGTTGGACCGAAGCCTTCCGATGGTGCTTCACAAGCAGTATCACTAATGAGGCTCTGCAAATCGCTTTTAAGAACGCTTTTATACACCGAGTCGAAATTCTCTATATTGATTTGACAATACCCATAGCTCCTCTGACTTTTGGCAGCCTCTAGGCGGAATAATCTTCAGACTGGACGGATCTTGTAGCTGTTTACCGTCTTGAGCGACTAATTCCTATGGTAAAATGAAGGAACAAATTTTCAGAATCAATGAAAAAAAATATACTTATTAAAGAAGTCATCGTATTATTTTCTTATAATTAATTTCGGCTTTAAAGTGCAGTACAGTCTATTGTAAGACTTTTGATCAGCATTTAAATCTTTGTTTATTTATATTAGTGATAAGGTGGAATCTTCACAGTAATCATACAACCCAGTCTGCTTCTTGAAATCATACTACCAAGTCTACGCTTTATGTCTTATTACACATCCTTGTTAGACTAATACTTTAACTAATATGAGCTAATATCTTTTTTCTGGTTATAGAAACTTATAGTTGGTCCACGACTAATATCTTATCACGATTCATTGCCCAAATAAGAACTTAACAAAGTATCTGTGCTAGCCAGAAAAGGCTCCCTACTAGAACCGTTAAAAATCATTTTATACTTACAATGTTCTCCGGGGTCCTTGGCCTATAACGATTCCAGCACGAGATGCCCATCTCCGAGGTCATATACCCATGAACATCGTGCCCTGGGATGCGAACACTTTCTTCATCGGCTGGCTGCTGAGGATGCCCGGTGGTCCGACGCTGCCGTCGAGGTTATATCCCGTAATCGGTGTACACCGAGTAAAGGTCAAACGAGCTGCACGGCCGGAAGTAAAAGTATTGCGGGTCGCCGTAGTAGGTGACGGAAGACGCGGCCATGCCCCATATGCAAGCGGGCCAGGATTTCGTGTACCCGTTGACGGTGACGTACTCGGCCTCGGGTTTAGGATCGAAGTACGTGCCCTCGTGGAGGACGAACGAATCGTCTGGATACATGACTATTAGACCGCAACCGTACGTGTCTGATATATAGACCTAAGGAAGTTTTTTATTAATTGTAAAAAAGTATGAATAGAATCTAAGTGTAAAAGACTGCTTGGTTAGTGGGATAAACCCAGTCTATTTTCAAATGATATTATCTGGGAGAGCCTCAAAGTTTATCTTTCAATTTAATCAAACTATACATATTTTTTACTAAAGAAAAATCTGGGTATGATAATATAGTTCAGGATATTTCCAGATTCTGAAGAAAAAAATGGCAACTCTAAATTGGAAAAGAAATATTCTAAGTGATTTCATTTGGATTTAAGAATTATTTTTAGTTAAATAAATTTAAATTATAATTCATGTTTTCAGTCTCCAGATAAGTTTTATAATAAAGTTTGAGTTAAAGTTTAAAAACCTTTGACCTCATATTTATTGTTATATTTATGTAGTTTGTCCACTTTCTGAAATTCACTGCTGAAATAACTCTTCTTAAATCCATATGGGTAGAGTATCTTGAGGAGGTCTCTTGTCTTCAGAGCGTATAGATCCGCTGTTGAGGCTCAAGTGGAGTTTTGGTGAGACGTTGGAAAAGGGAGTTTAGTTGGCCTAGTTTATAGTGCAGAATATGTCGTACGTACGTCTCATCAAAAAGCAAAATATTTAACATGAAGTGAATTGAGATTTATCCATTGATACTCTTAATATCACTTTTAATCTAACTCTTAACTTTAGAACCCAACTTATTGGAAAATAATTTATTCAATTTCTTTTTAACTTGCAGTATTAACAATAGTTGAAGAGAATTTAATGTGGTACTAAATGACTTGGCAAAGTCGAGTACCGAAAGTAGAGAAAAATATATACGAGGTCTTAAAACAAATCTGTAATATAGTAGGTATTCATAGTCTTATCCATGCACAGTCTGTGTTAACTGGCGTCATAATGTAGTTTACAATTCATCAAAATGCTAAAAAACGCAATTGAATTCTTTTCTCCTATAAAATCCCTAATATTCTAATCCTGTCGAAATAATACGTTTACACAAAAAGCATTTCTTCTACATATATGTATAACGAAATCTTAAAGATATCCTTGCCAACCCTCGGTCCTCGATACACCGTTTTTCAGCCGCAGCATCGCAATGGCGTCGGCAAGGCGTGCACCTACATGGGATGCTGCGCCTGCTCCATTGGTCCCGTGGAGCAACGCGGGGGAGGAGCCTCGAGATCACAGTGCAGGAGGGTGAGTCGCTCTCGCGCAGGCGAGATTTTATCATTCGCAATCGCGTGCCTGGGCCAAGTGTACCGACGTAGAGGCGCTCCGAGTTAATTGTGGATGATTGTTCGTGGGGGTTGTGAGAAAGTTGTGTTACATTGGTGTTGAAAGTTCTTTGGATTTATAATGAGTGAAGTCTTCGTATTAGTTCTGGAAAATAAATTATAGTATGTGCTGATCAAATCAGAATAGTGATGTCGACAAACGTTAAAAAAAATGTTGAAAGTTGAAGATTCGGGCGACTAAGTGGTTTGGTAAATTGTGCAATCGTGGTAAGTACTGTTGCAGTACTATTATTAATTTAATGAATAAAAGCTGACGAGTGTGAACCTGAAAAGTATGTTGATATCAAAAATATATAGGATCGCTATGTATTTGTATAAATTAATAATTTCACTCTCATATAGAAAATAAAAGTGATTTGAAAGTTCTAGATAGTGATAAAGTTCCATTAATCAAGAAAATACAATTATATTTGCATATTTAAGGGGGTATTCTTATATGTTCGGGCCGAAATCTCAAGCTTATTTTATGAATTTTTTTCATAATAAAACAGAATGCAATAATTGCAATTATTTTAAATGCCTGTATTGACATTTTAAATTATACAATAACATTTTTTTAAATCTATTTAAACATTATTTTCATTATTTTTTTCACGGTAGAAGTGGAACCCTAAACAAAATCATAGATGGCTGGTTGGGGTGATATCAGCCCTTTCAGTTACCTGAAATAAAAAATTCGGATGCATTATTGTTCTGTAGTAGGCTTGTCATTCTGGCAGATACCGAGATCAAACAATTAAAAAAAAAAAGAAATGGCGACCTTTTAAAAAAAATCGAAAAATCACGTTTTTTTCGTCCAAAATTGATAAAAAAATATAAAATGTCTAATTCTGGTACCTAGGATGGGTCGAATAATATCGAAAATTAACATGATCGGTTAAATAGTTTTTTTTTTAAATCACTCCCGTCAGGAGAGAACAGATTTTTTATGAAATAATATATTTCGATATAGGGGGCGAAAAAGCGATTTTAAAAATTTACAGAATGTGTAAAATCGCATTTTACGTACACTGTATCAAAAAATAAATTTTTTATAGAAATTTCATTAGAAATATAATTTCTACAGTATATTATTAATATGACAATGTGTATTACTTTTGAAATGTGAAGAAAAAAAATATCGAAAACTTTCACCGTGAACATAAGAATACCTCCTTAAATGTTTCCTATTTCAGACGCTAACTGGTAGTTAAAGCACACGTAAAAATAGATTGATAGAGCATTCGTAGTCGTTAAAAACCCATTAAATGCCATAACTTAGCTTTTCTCTCTTTATTTTATCGAAATTGAACTTTCTACTTAAACTTTACATTACTTTTATATAAACTAAAATTGTATACTAATCATACTTCGAACACTCCCATTGAATTAACTCCTAGAATTTTTTATTATTAATTAACTAGAAAGTCTCCTAAATTAGCTTATGATAAATTTGATAAAAAATTTAAAAACGTTTTCACCATACCCTGGCCGAAAGTGCCACTTTTGCTCCCGGCTTAGAAACGCGAATGTGGTATTTTCCAAATTTGTTCCTCCCTAGGTGCATAATATACTATTCGATAAGTCTTTTCTACAATAAGTACAAGATACACTGACTCACACACGCGAAAATTTCGCATACATTAGAATGAGCAGCAGCGAAAATCCTCCAGTCGAACCCTCGATTCCATAAATAATTAAATAAGTTGCAAGCCTTACATTTGAAAGCAGCTATATAAAAGGTCACCCGATTTATTGTGAATAATACAATCCAACCAGAAAGAAAAACATTACGATTTGAAACCGAATGTGGTGATTTAGAGTTCCCTTAGGGCCGCCTTTTCGGGATTGCGGAGATTTTTATGGGGCTAAAAGGGAGCAATTTTAAACCTAAGGGAAAGCGACCAGAAGTTCTCGTTTTCTTTAATTTTTTATTGAATGAATTTACATTATTTCAAAGTATTCTGTAAAAAGTTAAACGGCAAAAGTGGAGTTAGTTTAAAATATAAATTATAAATATTATACTAAGTTGTTCAATATATTCTGAAGTATTTAGTTTTATATTCGGATTATTAGGATTGCTAAACGTAAAAAGTTATTGTTTAACCAACTTTTCCTTATTGCATTGTTCATAATTACTCGACGAATAATGTTATTACTCATATTAATGTAATTTGGCTGTATTAGCAACAATTGTATAGAAATGTCCGCGAAATACAAATAAGGTTGTCGAATAAAAGGTACCAGTGCAGCAAAGGGTTAATCCAATTACGAAGTCTTCGGTGTGTGTGCCGAAGGATCAAATATTTGTATAACTGATAATCAGCTTATTCCATTTTCTCACCCGCTCTTTACCTTGTTTCCTTCTGGGAAACAGCTAATTAGATATCTAATTATAGGAAAGCAACAATCTTATGAAAAATATATATAAAAGATTTTTTTATGAAAATAATTATTGTATTATCCTTTTCTGTTTCTTAGATTTTAAGCAATGGACAGAGATGTACTTCTGAGTATCTCGGCCTGTTGTAACTTAACAGCTCGCAGAAGGTGCGTAACAGCGAATTTTGTATACATATGTATAAGTTTAAACCTTTGTTTAAGACGTCATAAGCTCATTTGTCAATCCTCGTATATAAATTGAATGCCATTATTATTTCATTAATAAAAATATGAGTTGGTGCCTAAAAATGTATTATTATCATGGGAAATCATAGTAGAAACATTTTTTGTTTTAATGAAGAAACAGAGACAACACAATGGCAAACGGCGGGCACAACATCGTGAACGGCGTGAGCACGGGCACGGGAAGTCTGACGAGGGAGGAGAGGCGCCGACGGCGACGGGCCACGCAAAAGTACAGGACGGCGCACGCAACGAGGTAACACTCGAAATCAATCGTCTACTTTGAATAAATAAAAAGTGGGTCAACATTTTGTGTAACGATGCTGAATTTGTGATTAACGAGGGAAATTATTATTGAAAAGAGAGTATTAGTTTTCTTTGGAGTTCAATAGTGTCTATCGATGTATCCCCTTTTACAGATTGAACATGTAAAATAAGCTACCTTCAGAAAATTGTAATATCTATTTGAATGATATTCAGAAAGTATTTATGTAACGATAACTTAGTCAAAAATATTATAGTTTGTTAGAAACTTAAATGAATGCATTTAAAAATAAATCTTCCAGAACACAAAAGATAACTTCCTGAAAAATTTAAACCATATCTAGAATATTGAAATATTGAACAGTGTCGAACACAACTGTCGAAAAGCCGAAAAATCAATATTGCAATCTACTTGCAGAGAAAGGGTACGAGTCGAAGCGTTCAACCTCGCCTTCGCGGAGTTGCGGAAGCTGCTGCCGACGCTGCCGCCGGACAAGAAACTCTCGAAAATCGAGATACTCCGGTTGGCCATCTGCTACATCGCTTACCTCAATCACGTTCTCGAGGCGTGACTCCGTCGACGCATTTCAGTATTGTCACGCCACTTTGAGAGACAAAGTTCCTGCGGTCACCTGTTACAGTGCAACGATGGAAACCAACGATGCAACGAAGCCAATAAGATATTTGTGTAAATATAATCCTTCGGTTGGAGCTTTTCGTAACAGTAGTATTAGCATAATTTTAATGTTATGAGTTATATAAATAATAGTTACGTATAAATTAAAGAAGACATCAAAATGGGAATGAGGCGTTGTTTTTAATAATACAGCTATTTTCTTATGAGTTTACTGCTTCGTTTTTATGAGTGATAAATTTGTACATCAACATTGTATAATATAATGCAATAATACAGATAAACTTTACAATTAATCTTATTACGCAGTTTCTATCTCGACCCCAAAAATAAATATTATAATAATACAATTTACTTTTTTAATATTATTATTATAATATAAATAGTATAATGTTTCTGAAAAGGTTAATTGCTGTAACTGAATTTTCATACATTAAGGATATTTTTAGTTGTTATTTGAATTAAATATGAGTAAATAAATAATTCATTTCAGAAAATGTCGTACATTGTCGTACGTTTTCAAATGATATTTTACTCATTAATAAAACAAAAGTGCATTAGATTCGAACTATACATACAAAACTAATACATAATTAATACACATTGAAGATGTTTTGTTATGTTACAAGTTGAAGGAATACAGTTTCGATAATCTGATTTAATTTTGAAAGTACAACCTACTAAATTACTATTGTACTGTTATTTTAAAGTATATACAAAATATGAAAAAATATATTTAGTTTTGTTTTCAGTTTGTATCAGGTTTCTATAGTTATCTATAGTTATACGCAATTATAAAAAATTTTCTTCAGTTATCAACAGTTATGTTTTGTTTTCTGAAAAGCAAGCGACTTTATAAAGTGAAGAAATCAGTAAAAATGAAGACAACAACTATATACGAATAAAAAAACCGCTGCCAATTCTTTGGCACTTAGCTTCCTCAAAATAATTTTTCGATTCCTTTTAATCAATTGAAATTCTAAAAATAAATTTTTCAC
>JAPYZP010000104.1:0-43574 GCA_030522985.1 Torymus sinensis | reverse complement strand
TGAATATTTTTTTTTTCCATTCGTGTCTGTAGCTTTGTATTACCTTCAAGTGTAAATGAATGGCTAACTTGTACTTTCAAACATAACATTACAAATAATAATTTCAAGACATTGATTTTCCGTATTATAATTCTGATAATATTTTTTTCTACAAAATTATTCCAAATACGTATCACAATATTTATTAATTTAGTATTAAAAATGAAAAAATGTGTGTGCACTAAAATACTACTCCAAAAAGTCACTTGCAATTTATGTTTACATATAAGTAAAATATCATATCATTAAATGGAGAACTCTCAAATTTAAGTATCTAGCTAGAAATTTGGGTTTCACTTCAATTTTTGAAATCTTCATTTTCGACAGCCTGACTGAATTTCAATGGAATCAGCCATATATATCTACACCTACACATATCCTCATATCCACATTGTAGCACGGGTTTATTATCTTTTTATGCATCGCCACCGATAGTCTTATAAGATAGTCTTATAATTATGTATCCGTTATTTCCTACTAGGATACGCACAGTACCGTTCCCGGCTTAATAATGCTTAGTAATGTATTTGTTTGGGCTACTTCAAACCAAGGAGCTTTCAAAGTAAAACCGAAAAATTATACCTTTCAGTCTTTTTTTTTGTTCAGTATAATTACACAAGCTACATCAAAATAGCACAAAAACGTATGATGTAAAAATTAACTACACAGCATTAACTCTTCCAACATCATCCAAAGTAATTATAAGGAGATGTTACGTATTACAGATTAACCGATTTCGTTATTTTCGCATTTTCTCACTACAACTTTCTTCGTACCATTTCTTACGCTCCACACACGTCTTCCTTCACTAATTAGCATAGCTATACTTCTCGGTTCTATTCTTCTGCGAAAATTCACAAGCCACAACAATACCGCATTTTCGCCATTACGAAACCTCTCGCACAATTACTTAAGCGCGCGCAGCTGCGATATCGTCCGTTATGCCAATATATACATATTATACCTACACTACTCGAGACGCCTAACCTCGCGAAAGTGAAAACGATTTCGTAACGCGAGACATTGCGCGTAAGTGTATACGTGCGCAGGACAAAAAGAAATGCAAATGCAGGCGACGAGAGAAAGAGAGAGACAGTCACTCTCGCGATGATAAACTGGACTTTGATGTCGAGCGCATATACGACGGCGAAAGCTATCCGTTCGCAAGGCGAGACGACGGGATGGGTGGATTGCCTGACTGCCTCGGCTGCGAGCTAATTTATCGACAGCAGCGTCGTCAACGTCGGAGCTTTCGCGTAATTTACGGGAGTCGAGCGACTTTTCGTATATGTACTTTGGAATTACGGGACGGAGAAGTTTTGAAAGTTGAATGTTACGATCTTGAATTATGTTTAGATATCGGTCGGTTATGGTTGGAGTAATCTAAAATTGTATGTAGTGTATCACATAATAACCGATATAACGTATAATACCGTACTATTTTATCATTTCATTAAAAGAAATTCAACTAAAGTTGAAGTGCAAGTTAGAGCTGAGATGAGAAAAAAAAATATATAAAATTCATTCTCAACCTTACATGTCAACCGACCCATCTTTATTTCTTCATTTCACGCACCATCAGCGTTATCAACGTTCGACGACTCTCATTCTCAAGCAGCGTTCCATTCACGTACCACCTGATCCTCCCCACCGGCACGCACCTCATTTCCCATGTTTCTCGCGCCTCTCCGTCTACACCTCGTAACGCGAGGGTCAAGAATCTCGCGCTTTTTACCCATTATCGATGCGCGCGCGGGATATCGCAACGACGGCCCGTAAATCACGCGGCTTTCAGTACAGCAGCGAGAGAGCGAAACAGGTCTCTTGAACTCTTCCTTACTCACGAGCGCGCGTCGCGACGGGTGCACGCGTAAGCGCGAGCACGCGAGAGACGCGCGGTGGGAGTGTAATTGGAAGGTCAAGGCTGCGTGCGCGCGCGCGCGTTATAGTGACAGCGGGGCAGACTTGGACTATTATTTCATCTAATTACGTAGACGAGGCGACTGGACGGACGCGAGCCGCATATAGCCAGATTCTTGGATTTCTCTCCGCGCGTCGTGGCAGTTACGCCGTGTATTATTAGGTGGAAATTTACAGAATGTACGTTACGCTGGACTACTTGGACTGTCGTTGCTCTTGAGTCGTGGCTTTTTTCTAAGCTCGCTAGACACGTTTTTGGAGTGTTGATTCTTTGCTGGTTGAAGAATTGAAGGTCTACTTGTGTCGAATAATTTTCTGGATAGAATATACTTTTATAATACTAGCTGACATTGTACAATAAGGTCAGAAACTGTAAGAATATTGTTCTTACAGAAGCTATATGTATTACTGGAATTGAATGAGAATTTTCTTTGAACATGAAATCATTATGTAAAATAATATCTTTACGTGTATGGCAAAAACGTGTAATCTGCTATCTATCAGACTCAACTTCCGAAACACATAAATTTCAGTATATAAAGAGTTATACGCAAAAACGATTCGAAAGAACGAGAACAACACACACACGCCCGTCTAAGCTATGCGCTAAACGTGCAAAAACGAGAGCGCAGCGAACTCCATAAAAGGCGACGATTGCTCGAAATCACCCGGCGGGGAAATTCTCCCGAGTCCATATACGATATAGTTATATATATATATACGTCTAAGTGCGACCGGGCAAGCATCCATAATGGCACGTGTCGGCTTGTGTTTTTTCGACGTATATACCCGCGCGCAGGCTGCAATTTGCTTCTTTCTCGGAGTCTCCGAGTCGTCGCCAACGGTATATACACACTGGTACAAATTGGAAATGCGGTTCCCCGTCGCACTTTGCGCGCGTCATACAGTTTTTCAGCCGATTGTCGTCGTGCGCATGGAAGAAGTATGCGGGATAAGATTGCCTGGCTTTCTGTGTGTTGTAGGATTTACTGAAGAAAGCTTTTTTTCTTTTACAATAAATTGATGATATTGGATTTAGATTCTGCCCTATTTTTATTAACTTCTTTTTAATTTTAAATTCAAGTGTTTGAATTGATTTATGCAATTGGGAATGATTGATGAAATGTACCATATATATATGAGCGACTCATTTTTAAGTTTATTATAAGATATATAGATATATTACATTAGAATAAAATAATTAATTTTTTATTTTCTTTCATTGTTGCAGACCTCGTTCACTGTACGAATGAGCCAAACGTATCGATTCCACAGCTGGCGAATCTTCTGATTGAGCGATCACAAAACACAAATTGGACGGTGGTATTCAAAGCACTAATTACAGTACATCACATGATGTGTTACGGGAACGAGGTGAGTACATTTATTTTCAGTCCTCAAACTATTCTTCAAAGCAGTTTTCTAAAATATTAAAATAAAGAAGTATTTGAAAGATAATCTATTATTATAATTATATTATTACTTTCATTTAGTTAGACGTAGCTTTATATTCTTTAACTAAGGTCATTTCAAATTAGATTGTGTGATCTGATAAAAAGAGTAGTACATAGTATTTGAGATATTTTTTTTTAATTTTCTAATGTAGTATTACAATAAAATTATGTTCATGAATTGGAAAGTGTAAAGTCGATACAGTTGTTCATTATTGGTATGAAGTTCTTTACAAATATTATTTTTCAATATTTTTTTTATTCGCCCTTACATCCGTTGTACGTCACGGTATTTTTAAACAATAATGTTAATGACGTTTGTACGTTCGTACGGTTTGTATGTTCAGGTTAGAGCAATAAATACTACGCGAAAGAGACATCTTCGCCGAATGTACACTAAAACAAATCCATTTAATTTTTTCGTTCTATTAATAAAGTTTTGAAAATCTTACAACTTGAATTGTTCAATATACAATTACTTATCTATCAATGAAAATAAGTTGATCAAGTAAAACAAAAAAATAATAATAGTAAGAAATAGCGTTGATAGAAATTATCAACAGCTTGCTATACGAACATAAAACGTGACCGGTATCACATTTCTACGAAATCTGGGAACCGAACGTGAACCCACTGAAGAATATCAGACGGTACAAACAACAATATTTTGCCACGCGTCCGCCCCGATAATCAACTGAGCGCAGAACGAGCGCGCGCACACGTGCGATAATTATTTTTACACTCTCGGCGCGACGCAGCTAGAGGAAGAGAGAATGCGAGAGAGAGAGAGAGGCACCTGGGGTGTGCGCTAGCGCGCTTCAACTTGACATTGGACCAAGAGGAGCTTTATTTAGCCTTGACTAGATTCCTCGAGCCGCGTTCGTATACCAATGCTCGTCGATTTCTTTCCGTCGAGCTTTTCTTCGAGCTTTTTGTTTTGGTTTTCATTCTCGATCATAAATGCATTTAGAAAAGTCGTTCGAACGATGTTTTCGGTATAAATGGATGCGATAGGTTTGATAGATGGCAGACGCAGTCCAGCCTGATTTATGGTAGTCTTTTAACGGACACGCGCTATTCGCGAGTCTCTGACATTTCGAATCTCAATATCTTGGTCAATATTTATCCTGCGGTCGGTCTGATACGAGCGAATACACGCAAACAAAGTCGGCTGAACAGCCGTGCGTAATGATCCATGTATTTATGTGCGTATCGGTCATTAATTCTGCGAATGAAATTTCCACGTGGCTTTCATTAAAGTTCCTTCATTAAATAAGAAAGTTAATCTCGTAATTGGATTATACATTTTATTGCGTTATTAATATTAGCAAACGAAAAATATGTATTATAAATTTTGCAATTATTTGTTATAGAACATTTTATACCAATCGCTGTTGCTTTTAGAAAGATGATCAATTTTTAATTTAATATGGCAATGACCATATATAGATAATAATATTAGCTGGTTTTGACATTCTGTAGCGGGACTATAAAAATAAGAACAAAGTTAATTCTTTTATGATTTATAGCGCTACTGCAATCTCATGTAAAGGGAAGAACCTGAAATGTTATAGTAAAAATATCTATATACGATGATTTTGTTTTTAATATTAACTATAATATGTAAATAGCGTAAATGTTTATAAAACAAAAGATTACGCATTAATAATGTACAATACTTAAAACTTTTTTAAACGTCCGGTAAATAGTTAATATTGCACATACTAATTGAAAATGTGGCTATTTTGAAATCATTAATGTCAGATACTTGTTTGTTCAACTAAAAATAGAAAACTGTAGTTATAATGTTTGGTGACAATACACAGACGTTAAACGCATTAAAGTTTTCTGAGTACGATCGTTAACTGAACATTTTTATACTTTTCAGAGGTTTACGCAGTATCTTGCTTCCAGTAACAGTACGTTCCAACTCAGTAATTTCTTGGACAAAAGCGGCGTGCAAGGTATCTATCTAAGCTAATTACAAATTTGCGAAAAATATAAATTAACAAATATAAGTGTTGTTGGATGAACAACGAGAGTTGAGGGTGGTTATGGGTTTTATGGAATTTAATAAATGTCTGGTTTTGGAAGATACATAATCGGAACACGAAAGTCAATATTAACTGTAATGAAAGTCGCATTTATTTTGTTTCTGGGCTGTACTCTATCGATGACGCTTACTTAATTATGTACGAGCAATCCTATTTTGCCACTTACTTTTCGATTGGGTCACAAGGTTTGATTTTTTCTTATAATAAAACATAGAATACAGTATTTTCAATTATAGATGATTAATGTGAACCTTTGTGCATCCGCTGCATAATCAGCTGATCCTATTAAGCAGCAGTCAAAACATGTTCTTTTTTTATCCCTCGTATATAGTGGCGCAATTTATTACGCGAATAATTAGGATTGCTTATACCATGCTTGCAGCAGCCGCATTATGGGGCACTTCTACTTTCACGCGGTATTAACGTGTCATGAAAAGAGAGATACAAAAAATAAACGCACGAGCGCGCGTATAACGAGTTTGCGATAATTCACTCTCTTGCAGTTGCGGGAAACTAACTACGGAGCTTTTGCATGCATTGCCTCTGTGAACATATGCGCAGATAAATATGAAAACGCAGAGCGTTAATATTTTGACTTGTACAAGGAGAACTTAACTAACTATTCTTCTTTTCTTATTTTTCATGAAATCGTCTACACGGAGAAAAATTTCTTTGTAAAATTTATTACTTTTATAGTAGCGCTGGGACACACTCGACAATGTGGGATTTTTACTATTTTAAATATTAAATTTTATGATTTACATAGCAAATTTTATTTTTGAAATAATAATTTTTATTATTTTTGTAGCAAATTTAAATTTTATGATTTACATAGCAAATTTTATTTTTGAAATAATAATTTTTATTATTTTTGTAGCAAATTTTATTATTTGAAATAGTAATTTTTATTATTTATAATTTGCTGCAAAAATAATAAAAATTATTATTTCAAAAATAAAATTTGCTGTGTAAATCATAAAATTTAATATTTAAAATAGTGAAAATCCCACATTGTCGAGTGTGTCCCAGCGCTAGTATAAAAATAATAAATTTTACAAAGAAATTTTTCTTCGTGTAGATCAACTCTTTTAATATAATCACATTTCTTTTTATTATATACTCAGACTTGGGTATTTTTGGTTACTTGGTGTAGTTAGACCGTGCTTTCAATCTCGTATGTTATAGTTTTTTATCTCGTGTATAATTAGATAAAACTGAATTATACAATAAATAAATAAAAGATTTTATTGAATAATTAATTTCCTAGCCTTTATACAAAAAATAGTGGTTATTCAATTGATATACATATTTTTTGTAAGTTAATTTTTTTATTATAGCAAAATAACTTATCGCATTAAATCATCGTACGTTAGATGAAAATATCTGATAATAGCAATACATCAAATAGAAGAGCAATTTATAAATAAATATGAGCAACTTTCACTATATTAATGAAACTAGTATATAGGCCACAAGTAAATGCGTTAAATTGTTACTCAAAAATACCCAAGTCAGAATATGTCTCTTGCACTCTCGATAACTTGACTAACCTGAATATAATTCTATCGGTCCCGGCGGCGCAGCAGGAGTACGCGTGGGTGAGTCCTATATCACTTTGGAATTCCTTTGCTCGTTTTAACATTCTCTAAATGAATTACTAACTTTTTTTATTCAGTTTTAATCAGATTTGAATTTTTTGCATTTTATTTTTAGTGTGGATTAACTTTTGAGACTCAAGTTGCAGTTACTTTTAACTGCAAATTTTACGTTTTATATGAATGACACATAATACTTTTCACATAATAATATTGAGTTTATAAAGTGTCAATAGTATTTTAAAGTAAGATGGAACAATGATGCAATAAAAGTTGAATTAATATTTCATTAAAATAAACTAAAAATACTACCACTAATGGCTAAAGTAAAAACATCATGTTTGTTTAGATTTTCTTTATTTAAAGTAATTATAAACTTCTAAAGAGAGATTATTTTGCTTTTTCTTTTATATTATATTAAAATACCGATTCAGAACTTGAGTTTCTTCTCTGCGCATAACGGAATACACACTAATTATCACGTATAATTTTAGGGTACGATATGTCGCCGTTCATCAGGAGGTACGCGAAATATTTAAACGACAAAGCCCTTTCGTACAGGACTGTGGCCTTTGATTTCTGCAAAGTGAAGAGGGGGTAAGATATCCACTTTCATTATATAGCCTACTACAGACAAACGTTATCAAAAAGCACTAAAATCGTACTTTCCTTGGCCATTACTATTACTATCGGGGAAGCTTGTGTCGTTAGAAAATTAACGTCTAATTTTATTATACATCAAACGGTGCATTATGGACCGAATGAATACGAACGGCTTTCCATTTTATTGGCATTGATATAGTTACGATTTGTTCAATTATCAAGTGCTTTAAAAAAAATTTTAATACTGACAGTAAATTTATTTTATCAGTGCGAGTGAAATTTTAATTGTAGTGTGTCATATTATTATTCATTTTACAGTAGAAATAAGAATAAAAGCAAATTTCTTTTGGAATATGTTCTTTCAATTTTATTTGAATAAGTGTCTATCGGAAAGGTTAAACTGTTACTGAATATTATTTATTAAAATATAATACAATAATCATGTAATATATTGAATTATAAATATGACTCAATTTTCATTTCCAACTTTTATACATATATTTGGAACATGTATACCAAAAAAGTAATAAGAGTTATTGCAGATTTTAAATTAACTTTCATGATACATTTTAGGAAGGAGGATGGCACACTGCGCACAATGAATGCAGAAAAACTACTGAAGACGCTACCGGTGCTACAAGCCCAACTTGACGGGCTACTAGAATTCGACTGTTCGGCCAACGATCTCACGAACGGAGTCATCAACATGGCGTTTATGCTACTTTTCCGGGATCTCATACGATTGTTCGCTTGCTACAACGATGGCATCATTAATCTCTTAGGTAGAAATAATTTTCTATTATTTCAAAAGCGTTCTATTGCATGAAGTAACACTGCCAATCTTACATTACAGAAAAATACTTTGATATGAATAAGAAACAGTGCCGAGACGCTTTGGACTTGTACAAAAAATTCCTTATAAGAATGGATAGAGTAGGAGAATTCCTTAAAGTTGCAGAGGTAAGCTTATACTTGCTGTGATTAAACACCATATGGATAAGAATCAAGTTTAATACTATATAATTTATTGTTTTTCAGAACGTAGGAATAGATAAAGGCGACATTCCAGATCTCACGAAGGTAAATGAAATTAATTTGACGTATCAATTCCACGCAGTTCTAGAGATAATTTCGACCTTTGTTAATTAAAGACGAAATAATTTAATAATAATTTTAATTAATATTTTTATTAATTGAATATTTTTTATTTTATTTAGCTAACAAACTACCATTATAAAAAGGTTTGAAAATATCTCAATGTCAAAAAGTGTGCCCGACGATTTTAGTTGTTAATATCATCTTCTAACAATTTTTTGTGATTTTATCTAATATAAATTGTTGAAGTAACAGAACTAACTTTTATTATTGAAGATTGAAATTAACTTTGAGCTGACTCCATTTCTAATTTTACATCTCATGTGAACTTTAAACATTCGATTAACACTTTACCTGTTAAGTTCCTAACCAATTTTGTGATCTTATCTACTTGTAGGCTCCAAGCAGTTTGCTCGATGCATTAGAGCAACATCTTGCCTCTCTAGAGGGTAGAAAAGGATCGGCTGCTAATACGCCGACTCAATCGGCTAGGTAAGTCGAGCCTCAAGGTTTTCATTATTTGTATTCTAATGTTCTGAAACATAAGCACCAGTGGGAAGATGGTTTTAATTTTGGGCTCTACTAACTATTAATGCATAAGATAATTTAACAAAACAAGGGAAATTATTAACTAATTCGGAAGCTGCTTTTTCTCTTCCCACTGTATTTTATCTACATATAAATGTTAAAACGAATGATCTTAAATATCTTTCTGTCGGAGAATTCGAATTTGCCTTTTATTTCTTTATCTAACAAGTTTATTTATGACTTAAATATATAACTGGAATTCTCTCTATTGGCATGTCCATGGGCTCTTATTGCTAACCTTCAATTGTCGGTAAATATAGTTGCTTGTTTTTAATTTTTCAAACTTTTCACGAAAATAGAAAAAGTTTTTTTAAATTTAATTGGAAAATTATATCTTAATATTAAAAATAAGCAACGTATCCGTATAACCATCGGTTACGTGGACATGTCTCGATCCTTTTCCTTTCACGACCCTATCCATAAACCTCGCATCAATCATATTTCACGTGCACCAAAATCTTGAAACGATCATAATACACCGAACCAAATTTTGTTTTCGTTAATTGCACAAACACACACAAGGTTCTAAACAAATTATTTTTTACACAAAATTTGATATGTAAGAGATGTAAATTTAATAACTAATGTAAACTAATTTCATTCAATTATGTAACACTGTTGCTTGAGTTTATAGTGTTTGTCGTGTAATTGTTGATATGTATTCCGTTTTAAGGGGGTTATTGCGGTACAATCTATTTCAAAAGTTATTGTTATTAGATCACAATATAATAGAATTTTTACCAGTTCAAACCAGAAATTATCCTATTTTTAAATATAAAACAGTGAGAAATTATATGAAAAAATTTAAAAAATTGAGAAAAGCGAGATGTAGTATGCGATATAGATATACTAAATATTATATTAAGCTCATATTTTAAATTATTCTAAGTAAAAATGACTACGCTAGTCTTTCAAAATTTTCAATATGTGATTTTATTTTATTTATAATTTCAAAGTATATATTAGTTTTCGAAATCGGTCAACTTTGCAAATCAATTTCCCGAATTCAGTGACGCTAGTCTTCTTGAAATATTAATATGTTGTAGATGTTATCAAAATTGTCGTCTGAGAATTTTTTCAAAAATTTCCAAAGAATATACAATATTGTCATAACCCTCTTAATCATTTGAATTAATTTTTCATACAGAGTGGATTTAGTAACGGCAATGTAGTAGTAAAAGTAGTTTCATTCTTTTTAAATGTCGTGAAAATAAAATAGTAAACACAAAGTATAGAAAAATAAAAGTTTTAAATTTCCCGTAACTTTATTAAATAGAACTAATCAATTTGTCTCACGTGACATGTTGCATCCAATTCATTAAAGTGCTATTAGAAGTACATTGAATTGAGGATGCGTATTCACCAAAGCTCATTAATGAATGCGATGCTTGATATTCCATGTTCACTCTTCAGACGTTTACTAACTGAATAATCTATAAGCTTGATGTATTTATGTTTAATTTAAGACATAGTCATAGATGGTTACTACATTAACACACGTCTAACTTAGCATGAAAATCTTTATTGATGTAACGCAAGATATGCGAAAGTATCTATCTTTGTAATGCACAAATTATGAAAATGCTCTTACACTTTAATAATTTGAAGTAAGCTACAGCCTGGATAAAAAATCACGTACATAATCAAAAGCTTACATCAATCTTTTTGCATAGATTATATTGAAAGCTGATGACGGTACTGGCCTTATAAAGATTAATTGTCAACATAAATCCAGTGTTCAAATAGTTTTTTTTATTTAATTTACAGAACATTTTTTCTCCAGGCAAAAAATATATATATCTGACGTAGTTGTTAGGCATGTGGTAACAAGTTGAGAAAAACACATTACTAACACACAGATAGACCATGTTTGAAACATATACACTTTAATTACACGTATACTTAACTTTACGTAAATCTGCATTTATATGTACTACACGGTTTTTTTCTTTTTGTCTTCTCCTCTTTTTTTTTTAACTCTCTCTCTCTCTCTCTCAATTATCAAATCCCGTCATCAAATGTCTCTCTTCAACACTTTATTTTTCTCTCGAAAAAAAAAATAAAAAAAAAATCAACTGCGATCCCGCGCTGATCCCTCTGCTATCCCGCTCCTCTCGCCCTCATTATCTCTCTTATCATCTCCCCGACGAAACAACCCCAAAAGCAGCAATCGAACGAATGTAAAGTCGGGAGTGTCCGCCCTATCTTCCACCAGCACTGCCTTCGGGACAGCGGCGAGCAATCAGCGGCTGGAGGGCACCGGGAACGGCCACATTGACGATGCTGTTAGGCAGCAGGCGCTCGCCGAGGAGGAGGCCGTCTTGAATCAGTACAAGGTTGTCTAACTATTGGGGCTCTCTGCCTAGCTATCTTATTCTTTTAAGAATAGTATTATCCTAGATTAGTAAACAAAATTTTTCATCGACTAGTTTTAGAATCGTGCTATAGGTAGCTCATTAACGTCCCTCTAAGCAAGAAGTCTGAAAAATTCTAATCAAATTTTTTAAATTGCTTTCGTTACAATATATATTCGATTAGCTAGAGTAGTTAATTAACAAAAATATTTTTAAAACCTGAATGAGAATATAATTAAATGTAAATTAATGAACTAAAAGAGATTTATGTCAAAAGTCTAATAAAAAATAATCATATTGTAGCAGGCCAAGGTGTCATCTCCCACTGGTGGACCGAGTACAAATCCATTCCTCAGTTCTCCAACCAATAACGCTTCTCAACCTATCGTGGATCTATTTGGTGGTGCAGCGACAGCAGACGCTCAGGTATAAACGGAAGAATTCATACATAGTTCATAATTTCAATATAACAAAATGAGAATGTTTATTAGATTATATAAATATGAAGTAAACTTTCTAATCTTTACATGAATTTATTTCAGCAGCAGAAAGCATCGGATGATTTACTGCAGTTAGCAGGAAATCCATTTGCAGATATGTTTGGAGCGCCACAGCCTGCAGCTGCACAGCCAGCTCCACCACAAAATAATATGTGGATGACCAACGGTAACGAGATACATCAAAAGGCTGCCTTTTATGTTGTTTTATTTGTTCACTTTGTCATCGTCATTATTTGATAGATTAATATTAGCATCTTAACTATTATTTTATAGTTTGTCGAACTTAATAACTTTAAGTTATCAACAAAATTCATCAAGGATTAAGTAAGGCATACAAAGTAACTGCTAATATTGGTCACGAGATGTTACGTGTTTAATTTAAATCACTGTAGTTATTTTCTTTTCAGTTTTATCGAGCACACATTTACTTTTGGTTTTGTAGGTTTCACCGTGGCACCACCAGCAACTAATAACTTTGTTACAGATAACAACTTTTCATCTGTCTTTGGCAACCAAGATCCACAAGCCGGTAAGTACGCCGGACGATCCGCAATGGCATTTTGCGGTGTATTTGGTCTCTTCTATCTTTTTTTCTTTACTACTTTTTATATAACCCATAGCATCGATTTAGTTGTGTCGGTCTACCGCTGAGCCTGTAAACCTGTATTTTTGCAAAAATGGATTATTAACACAAAAGGGAAATCATTGGAGACTGCAAATGATGAATTTCTCTTCTATTGTTGTGTTGAAATATTTATACTTTTGTCTCGTTATTTATTTTCTTTTTCACTGCATTAACACTCATTAAATAATACATGCAAAACATGGAAAACACAATGTGCCATTTGAAATTAGAAATTACTTTATTTTAGTACTAAGTAACGATGTTTCGTACATTATTAAAGGGTTAGTTTAGTCCATAGTTTGCCCGTATTCGTCATTTCCATATACATAAATCGAATGCACCTTGTTATTATACTTTTTTTCCCACTTTTGAGAAACATTTCACTTGATTTGTGTGTGCAATGTAGCTTGTATATAGATTTGAATGAAAAGTAGAATTAAATTATTTATATTTAATATTTCTAGCTGTTTATATGTGACGATAATATAGTTTTAGATCATACTACTTAAAAATAAACGAACGTATTATATTCATTGAACGAAATAAATAAGTAAAATGTTTCTCATAACGGCGGTACATATATGAAATATGGCATCGTGCAAACACTGTCTTGATATAATGCAATATACTGCAACAGAAGCCAAGTTATCAAAGACTAATTTTTCTTTTTTCTCTCTCTGTTTTCTTTTTTCTTACAACCTATTTTCATAATTTGCCTATGGGTGTTACAACGAAATCGCTCATCATCCCACCTCTCCCATCGCAATGAAAAAATCATCAATCCACACTAATCACGGGCTAACAATCTCAATAACAAAAAACACAAACACTTACACTAAAACTCTCATTCTCTCTCTCTCTCTCTCTGTCTCTCTTTCTAATCAACTAACAAGTATTTGCACCTTGGTCACTTTCTGCGCAAGCTGCTGCCTCAGGAGCGGGCATACCAAATCCTTTCGCCTCCGATTTCCCTCCATCCTCGGGTCCCCAAGCCGCAGCCGCCGCCTTCGAGCACCAGTATCAGCATCAGCAACAGGCAGGACTCGATAGCCAATCGCAGCCTGGCGCGGGAGACCTGTTCAGTGCCGGTGCTGGTCAGACGGCAGACTTATTTGGGGCCGACGCGGCAGTGGGCCGTGCCCCCGGCGGCGAGGCTGGCGTCGGCGACGCGGGCGCCGGTACCGCCGCCGTCGATCAGCAGCAAGCCGGCCTGGGCAAATCCACTGCCACGCCGCCGCCCAGACCGCCGCCTCCCGGGGCAGTCCAGGGTGGCACGCCGCGCTCGGCCTCGCCTGCCCAGCCTAGCAAGAGCGCCTTCGACGATCTCAACGACAGCATTAGAATGGCACTGGGCGGGTCTCCGTCACGTCCGGCTCCTTTGGCTCAGCAGCAGCAGGGCCAGCAACAGCAGCAGCAGCAGATGCAGCAGCAGCAGATGCAGCAGCAAGGTTTCGCGATGTTCGACATGGGGCAGCAGCCGATGATGCCCCAAGGCGGACCGATGATCGGCTACGGTGTCGCTCCCTCCCAAGCCCAAGTCCCCATGGGATTCGGATCCCCTGCTAAGCAACCGATGTCAGGTGATGGGACTATCCGCTTCACGAGAAGAGAGTCATGCTTTTACATTTTTACAAAAGATCTACTCTTTTATATACTTCTTCATCTCGTTTTGTTGATTCGCCGTTCGTTTATTTTTACGTTTCGTTTTTTCGACGGTGTGTCACATCTACGCAGAGATCCCGATTTTATTTCGTAGAAAAAACTATCTGATCTTTCATCCAAAAGTAATTGCGAGCTTTTCATGCGAACAAAAAATATGCAAAGCAAACAATTTAAACTTTCGTCACGTTCATAAATCAAGCACTTACCCAACAGACATTCATTGAATCCCAATGTTATAAGCGTTAGATTAAGAATTTAGACACTAATAATGATAGGTGCTAAATATAAAAACGTTATTGTAATTATTTATTTCAAAGTATCACTGATAGTTTCTTATAATTTTCTGCTATATTTTCGCATCAAATTATTCTGTAATAATCTTCTGAAACAAAATTTTTAGTGTGGCCGATATTTTAAATCCATAACTGGACAATATTCAGTTTTTCAAAGAAACATCAATATACTGAGATAGTGACACACCTTTAACGTTGTTGCATGCACCGTTATTATCAAATCTGCCGTTGATATCGTCTTCCCATTGTTATCGCCGGTTAACTATTTTTAATCTTTATTTTTCTACATATACTGTGCTTTTATTTGAATGATTGGATAAATTTATGGGTCACTTAAAATTCATATCGACTATCATTGAACATTTTTACCGTTTTGAGTGACTCATTTCTTATCTACGCAGTTATTTTACAATTTTGTCTATCTGGTTGTAAATTGTTTATATTGTAAACTGTTCTCAATCAGCAATTTTAAAAAGTTGAAGAAGCTATTATGGTAGGACCTAATTGCGATTATATTTTTTTTTAGCATTTCAGATATTATTGATATTATTTTATTTATTAGTTACGTTTTGCGAGACAGAAAAAAGACTAGGCTATCCTGAAACGTGTGCCTTAAACACCTCGTTTCAATGGTACAATATAAGCGAGCGAGCAGCCTTGCACTAGTGGTGACTATTCCAAAAACAGAAAAATGTATCACCATCCTTCAAATTGAGCACACTGATTACTTTTGATGAAAGCATTTTCTTATTATGTTACTTCCATATCGGCAATCATCAATTTAAAAAACATCTTCAGCAAAATCTATGCCACTCATTGCAACAGCTTTTCATATAGCTACAGATAAAAGATCATTGTTTACTTCATTCATTGACACATTTGTACATCGCTCAACTTGTTTGAATTTTTATTAGAAATTATGCTAAAAATAGTAAAAACGTGATGATAATGCTATAATCGCATCGTTAATCAATAGTTTTATTAGGATACTGAATAATGATTAATATGCTTAAATGCTAGATAACATAAATGTTTTTAATTAGTACTTTTAAAGAGTGCATAATTTAGAAAGTGGGTGTATAATTTAAAAGCTTTTAAAATAAATATTTTATTAATAATAATAAATGATCAGTTCGCAACATAAGTAAAAAATTGTTTTCTAAAAGTAAAAACATTTGGAATTTTTAAAGAAAAGATTTCCCTGAAAAGGAGCAAATTTCCATTATATTTCTCTGCTAAATGATTTTTGCTCTTTGGTTAGTGAGAAACTTACTTGATAAATTTTAAATGTATTGTGTGCGCATTGTCCTTGCACATCCCCATCAAATATACCGCATTTCAACGAGTCCTTTCAACACAGATTAATTCATACCAAAGCACTTTAATAACGTGTAAAATGGAATGCTTCTTTACACATACCGTAACGTTGATTAACGCATGACCTACGTAACTGACTCATTTGAATTTTTGACCTAGCAAACTGCCGCTTTATCGCTGCGTTTTTCGTGCTTCAATATTTTTTTTTATCGCGCATGGAGATGCGAAACTGTTACCTAATACTTACAGCTGTATTGTTAGTTATATTTTTATTATCATAGAGATAACCAAAATCTACTATAATGTATAATAATGGCTAAACAATTTCGCCTCTCCATGCTGACTAATGAGCACTAACACACGCTTCTTGCCCGGCTTTGCCCGCGCGTCGCCTCTCTCTCTATACTGCGCTTTTGCTTTTTCTTTTCGCTTTGCTTTTTGTTTTTATTTTATTTTTTTTTCGCCTCCTGGTTGTGTGCCCACATCACCGCTTATATAGGTTTTGACGGTTTGGCCGCTATCCTCACACCCACCAGAACAGTATCTGCAGCTAGTAACTTTTCAGCAGTAGCCGGACAGCCGGCCGCAGCGGCCCCTAATGCCGGCAAGATGCTCACCGGCGATCTTGACAGTAGCCTCGCCAGTCTAGCTCAGAATCTCAGCATCAACAAGAGTGCTCAACAGCAAGTCAAGTAAGCATTGACGATTCCGATTTATTCATTATTTTGCTCTTCTTTTTCAGGGATTACTGAAGAATCGGGCGAATTTAGAAGAAAACAGAGAATGATATATTCACAGATTAAACGTATTTTGCTGCGTTAAGTGTATTTATCGAGATTTGAAAATCGATTTCTGTACGTCACACAACTTATGCACTTTTGCACTACATAAATAATGAATTTATGATATCATTTTTGTTTAAAGATCATGTATCACTCCGTCTAGATACTTACTGTTCCGGAAGTTAATTAATAAATAATAAGTATAAAATGACATTTGGTAAAGAATGCTTATGTAAATAAATTTTGCTTTAAAAAAATGTGATGTCGGTATAGTAGAAATCGCGTCGAAATCTGGTGCTTTCATACAGGATGTTTTACTGAAATGTTCAACCATATTATTTTGATGATATATCAATGATAATCGAATTTACACACGTAATTTCTTAGAACATAAACATAATTTTTTATTGATTAAATTCGTAATTTAAAAATTTCTCTAAAATAATGTTTGAAAAATACTTTAACTATAATCATGAGACAATATTTGAAATTTTGTTTGAATTATATTATATCTCGTTGGAAGGACGTATTTAAACCAGTTTTTCAAACTCAATGTTTCATATAAATATATCAAATCAATAGAAAACATTAAATGTATGGCTATACTCTAACGAATACGTGTATCCTCGCAGGGGTATGCAGTGGAACTCTCCAAAGAACTCTGCCAAAGCAGGCGGAACGGCCGGATGGACGCCTCAGCCCATGGCAGCTACAACGGGTGCTGGCTATCGTCCTATGGTGAGTCCTCGTTATGTTTCGCCGCTCCCGTTCGCCTCGACGTTGCAAGCCGAGATACATACATATATATTTATACATAGATATTTTTTTCTTGACAAAGCACGTTTCCCCTCGCTCGATGTAAATACGTACTTTTTTTCAATATAATAGCACACACATACACGTCCAATGCGTTCTCTTACAAAACCATTGACGGTTCGATCGCATTATTTAGAATAGATATTTTTCGAATTATAGCTCGTATTTTTATGCTCTTTTTATTCATTTAAATATAGATTTATTTTAGTAATTTTTTTTTATTATTTTAATATACTTAGTATTTAGCGTCACTTATATAGCGATGATCGGCTTAGTTTTTGCAAGCTTTTTGGCATTTCATTTGTATTTTATAAGATATAATTTATTTTGTTTATACACTATGCAGTTGGAGTACGTTTAAAAATGTTAATTTATATAACTATAATACAAAATATGTATTTTAAATTTAGAATTATTGAAAAACTGTATTATACACTAATAATTAATTGCCTTCTCCTTTGACGAATGTTTAATGTTACTTAATGTTTTAAGTTTTTATCATGGAAATGTAATGTAATTAAATGTAATTTTCTTTTTGTCGAACAAAAATTAACGTTTAGTTGTAGATGTAAGTATTGTACAGATAAAGTTTCAATTTACTCAATTTACAAGGAGTAACTGGAACACCTTTTGTAAAAACCAAAGCTTTTTAGAAAACAATCGAATTTCTGTGTCAGTATCTCAGCTTGAGTGCTTGAATCTAATTGTACGTTTCAACCTTATTTTGTGCTTTACGTAAAATCTATATGATCAACATACAATTGGGTACCAGAACACAAGCTGGAACTGTTAATGTTAATGCTTAAACGAAATGAAAACTCTCCAGCTGCATAAAATTAGCATAAATAGCAAAGTGATGCATGCATAGCATACGGCATGTTAACGGCTGTTACAGGGCCAAGGAATGATGCAACTCCCTACGACCACCACAATGGGCTTCTCTCCCCAGCCTGCGCCGCTGGTGAGTTTTGATTCCTGAAGAGGCACACAGATCTGTCCATTCATTTTTTTTTTCTTTTTTTTTCCCTTGATTTACCCATACATACGCTCTTTTATAACTTCACTGGAACTTGCAGCTGTTGCGAGATGGAGAAACTGTCACTAACACAGTAACCACAAGCAAAACTGCACTGTTTTTAATCGAAATCCTTGTGACTCGCTCGACGATTAAAACCAAATGAGAGTTTCTGTGCTGTATAAATAAATTAATGTAAATGTTTCAATATATTTTCGAAAGATTCATTTCTTTGGTTTATCGTTTGGAGAGCGATCAATGTGTTTGTATCTAAACAAGTATAATTAACCAGTATCTATAGCTAATTAAACATTTAAGTATACAAAATATTATTGCACTGATCTAGCTTGCGTAATATTGCTGCATTTTCAATATTTTTATTATAGCAATCTTTTACACGTAGCAAATAGAATACACGTTTTATTTAGAAATAGTTAGAGCTTACTTTTGCACTTTTTTTCAAATAATTGTTATGCATAAATCGAATAAACTTTAAAGGTATGGTAAATTGTATAGATATTCATAAACAGCAGAAAACAGTGATATGATGCCCTATGAATTTACAATTTCAAATAATGATAGGGTTTACACAAATGATTCGAAAAGTTGTGTTTAGTTGATTTTTAACGATGTTATTAATGTAGTTTGAAAAAATGAAATAAATGCTGACACATTAACAATCTTACGAACTTTAATATAATTGTAACTAAATATATGATTTATTTTATACAAGATTTCTTATACCATGTTAAAAATCAGTTAAAAATAACACATCTAGAAAACATAAGTACATACTTTTTGAACAATATTTTTTGTGCATATTTTCGACACTATATTATCAATCAAAAAGTATTACAAATGTCGTCCTGTATTTTACCTTCTGTATATGTATAATGCAAACCATACTAACAAAATAGATTACTATACACGTACCTACTGTTTTTATTGTGGCCATTGTTAATTGTTATACGAATACCGACTTTCTGTTTTACCGAACTGACAGTTTTACTCTTCCATACCTATACATTCAAAATAACCATTGTTAGATTGTTTTATTCAACGTATGCATTTGTCACACATCTGAAATATACGTATACTCTTGGTAAAGTCAGATTATAGACGACTGTCTTTAAAACAGCGACCATAGTGTCGCGAGAATAATAAAAAGATACATAAACTAAATGCAAAAAAAAATGAACTTTGGCAAGCCGTGCAAATGGAACATTGGTTATCGGTTGGTGTGTGTGTCTGTACATACAGGGTATGCAAGGTATGCCGATGGGCATGCAAGGCATGCAGGGCATGCAGGGTATGCAGGGCATGCAGGGCATGCAGGGCGTGAGGCCGATGATGGGGGCGCCCGGGGCGCCCGCGGGCATGATGATGCCCGGGGCGCCACAGGCAGGTGGACAGCCAATCCAGCAGCAGCCCCAGCAGCAGGCCCAGCAGCCAGCCCAGCCCCAGGGCAACCAGGTGCAGCTCGACCCCTTCGGTGCACTGTGAGCTGGCTAGGTATATAAAAAAAGAAAAAAACAACGGAGTCCCTGCTCGTTTGCGATTCAAGAGTGATGCGCTGTGCTATTTAATATCGAATTTCATTTAGTCGATGATAACTTTAAAATCTTGTTTTACCAACAGAGTAGATTGATAATATTTAAAATATAACATCAGTGCCCATTCAGGGCTTGCTTTATAAATAAGCTTTTTAATATCTTACAGAATAATAGTTAAATTTTAATTGGTAATTTTCTTTCTGTAGAAACGTTAAATAAATGGCAGGTATCACTATCGATTACTATTATTCACGACAGAAACATGAAACCAAAGTCATGAAAATATCATGTTACATATTACATAAGACTGAACGGACAACGAGTCTGAAAGAGAGTGGCTGATTTTGTAGTAATTTTCGGGGATCTTAGAAGTTACCTTTGTGCTCTATTCACTTTTATGCACTAGATCGTAAGAAAATTCAAGGCTGGCAAAATAAACCTTACGTCATTTTGCCAGTTCATTGATACCCTCCATGGTTTTCTCACGATGCTGAAATCACTGATACTAACCTTTATTATACTATAACGCACGTCTTTATTAATAAAAATAAACAATACAAGTTCTTAACAAGCAATCAACCTTGTGAATAACGCGCTAAGCAAATAATATTGTATATTAAACAGAAGCACACGCTGTACAAACTAATGCGACAGATTGTCCGTAGTTGTAACATGTAATTTACAAGGGTATGGAAGTATACACAAACTTTTAGTAAATTAAAAAGCCTATAATACGCTTGCTTCCATTTCCTGTAAGAAAATTTTTTTAACATTTCAGGCGCCAAAACCGATACTAATTACTTATTTTATTCTTTTTTAGGAATTCAATTGGAAGTAAAGAAGCACCAATTTTGTAAATACTGTGTAATAATGCCTATATTACCGAGATGTGTAACGCCCTGGCTTCTATTACTTTTCTCCGTCTCTATCTTTTCCTTCTCGAATGTTCGCTCACCCGCGCAGCGCGACGGAAACTGGACACGCATTTCTCCTTTTCGTTCGTGTGGCGGCAACCCAGAGGGAGAAAGACGATACACGAGGCCCGGAAAGTGAACCGGCGCGGTGGCCGCCCCAATATGCGCCACCACTTTTTCGGCGCCATATAGTAGGACAACAAAGAAGACGCAAGACGATGAAGGGACGATAATCGCGTTTTCGGCGGGGGAAGAAGATATCGAGCGACGACGACGGCAACCACCTTCTCTGTTAGAGCGATGTATTAAAAGAAAAGAAAAAAAAAACAGATAAAAATGAAAAAATGGATTTTGAGAGACAGGGAAAGCAAGGAGTGACGAACGCATTGCATGGTCCTACTTCTATTAAGGTTACTATAATAGCCGGCGGCTTATGATTGTTGTTTATTTTTTTTTGCATCGTGAAGAAAGATGAAAACCAGACGAAAACGCACTGTAGTGCGTTAAAATTGTATATTTGCTTTCATTAATTTTCTTTTATTATTATAAATATAATTATTATTATTGCTATTAATAATATTATTACTACTATTATTAATATTATTATTATTATTATTATTACTGTGCGATAAACGTACGGGTGAAAGCAACGCGTTAACCGAGATATTCTTTGTTGAAGTATTAAATATAACGTAATGTTTAAAGTGTTAGCGTATAAATAATTGCGAATGCGTATGAAAAAAAAATTAGTGTCGTTGAAGGTGGATTACGATGATGGTGGTTAAACAAACAATTAGTGTGTGGTTTTCCTCTTCTCGTTAACCGTTCTTTCATTGTGCTGTTTCGATATATCTTAATTAGATAGTTAATTACATCACGGTGTAATCGAGTATTACAGAGAGCTGATACTCATGTGTATGTGTATAAAAAAGAGAACATGAATATAAATAATTATGTTTTGTGTGCCGAAAAGCACTCCGTATTGTTGTTCTGATATCATCCGTAAATCAATGAATGAAAAAAATTGATTATGAAGTGAACGTTGTTTTAGGTGGTTTCGTAATACTTTTTCTACTATTAGTTTTCAAGCGCATCGCAAAGTAAATGTTTTTAAAATGCTGTCTTATCGACTGAATTATCTTAAATAGTAAATAATTATTGTATTTAGCCAAAAATTACATACTTTTTTGTACTTATTTTTTACAAGCTTCCAAATTTACAGCAGTAATTTTATTGACATAGCGAAGTAATATAATTTAAAAGAGTTATTGTTGTAAATTTTATGAAAATAGAAAAAAATGATACAAAGAAGTGATACCACAGACTTAAATAATTTCTTGATAAAACAGCATTTTTATTTTTCTTTCATAATTTAATATTTCACCATGATAAAGATAATTTACCTGTTGTAGAAATTTTATATGTGCTGTATTTCAATATTTTTTTATTAATATATGTTGCATGATTTTTCCAAACATGTTCAAATAAAGTCTTGCTTCATGTATTGTTACTTTGATATTATACGAAATTATGAAATGAAAGTTTAGAAAATTTGTGATATTTCTAGCTAAATAATTTTGTTTTGGGAAGTAAGTAAAAACATTAATGCTTTATATCATGTTGATGGTGCTTTTCAATTTGCCTGTAAATTATGAATTATTGATTTATCTGATTTAGTTCTTTTTAAAGTCTGTCATAATTATTCTTGATATAAGTCAGTACTTGCTACAGTTTTTGTTCTAAGAATTAACTATATACATTGTCTTGTCATAGTTTTTTGTCATTTGGTAGGTTCGATAAGCTGTTGTAGTTTAATATTTGTTTGATTTTTGCAAAACCATCTTTCTAATGTGAATAAATATACATGAAATTTATGAATAATCAACAAGCACGTTAACGACAACGAATTTATGTAATTTAATTTTATTAGTTCGACTGAAGCGATGTAATTATTTGTAATGAAGGAAATTATTAATATCAATATCAATTTTTGTTTTATATAGACATAATTTATTTAAAATTTTGTTCGTCATATTTAGTATTTATTGAAATATAATATTAACGTAATTAAATTGTACTGTTTCGAACATCTTAAAACAAAAAACATACTTTTCGTAAACTGTGACAGTGATTTATGTATTATGTATACGTGATTTCAAAATTTATAATATTTACAACGCTAATAGTCTATGCCTTATAAGAAAATCCATACGAAATTGTCATAACTAGGGAGTGCAATTGGAGTACAATGTACATGTATACGGATGAAAATTGCGAGCATTTAAAAAGTATCAGAATGTCGTCGAAGTGAAATAAATGATCATTATAGAACGAAAAAGATAAAAGTAAGTCGGAGATGAGTTTTACTTTTGCGAGGTATATATATTTATTAAAATATTATTTGCGCATCGTTCGTGTATATTTTATTTTTTCTCTTTTTTATTGACCTGTCTTTTCCACCGCGCGCAAAACATCATTCTTTTCCTTACTTAGAATCCTTGATGCAAGGGTAATCTTTTTCGCACCTGCACACAGTTACTGTAATAAACAAAAAGTGGGTGGAAAGGAAATTATATATAATGAAAGAAAGAGTGTAAGAGAACGTATGTGCGATTTAAGATGTACGTAGTGTCGTCATAGAAGCGTAGAGTTCCTGAGAAATAATAGTACGTGGCTGTACGTGGGACTGTACTGTAAATTTTAAATATATAAATAAATAAATATACATAGAGATATATACGATATTGCTTAAAACAATAAAGTCGATCAGCTAGGTACAACGTGGACGTATTTTCGCGTACCTAAATAAAACTATGCAGGCACACATACATTTCACGGAGATAATATACATATATCAACTTCTTGCTTCCTGGATCGAGGCAATTTTATTCGTTAATCCAAGGATTGCGATTGATAGATATTTTGAGATCATCTCTAAATATTATTATTAAATTTTTTTTGTTGAGAATTTATATGCAGTCCGCGTAGAGAAAATTGTATATCAGGTTTTGGCTCTTGTGAAAGCATTGATTATATTTTGTATACTTTTATGTTTATTTGTACAAATAGATTTCTTTTTTATTACCAATTTCATAGCAATAATTTTATTGTGTACCCAATTCAATCAAACGAATTCTGATTTAGAAGCATGTACAGGTGAAAAATTAAAAATATTTTTTGTAACACTGAGAAAAGTTTTTTAATTAAGTTATATTGAATGAATTATGTCAACCCTTACCGAAAATAAGAGAAAACTTTTCTTGGTGAACAGATTGTTGATGTAGAATAATCGATATATAACATCGATCATATGATTATGTAAATAAATAAAAAAAAGTAAAAAATATTGCTTTTTAAGTATTTAGCATTCTTCATTCCCGTCGTGAAAAAAGCTTTTCTTTCCTATAACGCGAAATCAAATTTCCAAAATGTAAGATTGTATAAAAACACGTACAAATACGAGGAGTATATACATAATAATAATGAGAAAACCCATCGTAGTCTACTCACTTTGGCATATCCAATGGCATCATACTCGCCATGTCATGAATAGACAAATATTACAAATCAAGATGAAAAATATCTATCTTTGCCCTTCGTGTTTTCTTTATTTAGGTACGCTATACGTATATCAGCCCAAATATGGTAAAATTAAATGAGCTGTGTGCATAACAACATATTACAATAATGGTGCGCTGTGAAGGCGTATTTAAGTACTTGAACGTAATAAAACGCATTAACATAAGAGTCATCTATTTATGGATGCTAGTTCTCAAAAACGTGGCTCTCTCCACTTTCGAGTATTTTAAAAAAGGAGAATTTTGGTGTTTTGAAGATAGTTTATTATCTTGCCGTGAGAAAGTATCTGCCTAATAAATTATAATTTCCAAGATCCGACAAAAATAATGTACAAAAGTGTATTTAAAAATTTAGAATTATAGATATTAACAATATAAGCAGAATACTCATTCATCTTAGTCAATTAATGAACAAATTTTTTATATTGACTAAGTAGTGAAATCAATCAATAACTTGTTCTATGATAGAAGTCAAGATGACATCTGAAAAGCGGGAATTAATCAATGTATTATTACGTTATTCTATATTCCATTAGTTTCATACCTTTAATATGTATAACAATCCAATGAAATCAGTTATTTAGAAAAGAATATGCTGAGGGTCAGAAAGCAACAGTCTGAGTTGTGCATTTTTTTCTAGATAACTCTTTGCACAATGACGGTATTCAATGCAATATTTTTTGTTGGAAAAGTGCAGGTTTTACTTTTAAAATACTCGACAGAGGTCATTCTTGATAAAGCGAAAAATATAACACCGGTTTATGAGGCGTATCGCGACAATATTATACTGTACTATCACACACGAGCGTTTAATTATAAGACAAACCTGTAACGAGTTATATATAATGAATTTCTCTGTGTATATTTGAAAAGAATGAGGTGTGTTACGTCGTAAGAAATTGAGCATGAGATAATGAAGACACAAAGCCAACATAATAAAAATATCTTAGTAAAATGTCGAGTTGACTTGTCGCATTTGTGTGGATGGTAAATTAATTCTATTAATATTAAACGCATATACATATGAATTACGCTGTCAATTCGATTCTTGCCTTAGGAAATGTTTGGATACCAAGGTTTACTTTTCACTGCAATTTAATTTTCTTTTTCAACAGCTTTAGGGAGTATAACCATAGTTGAACTTGATCTTTGATAATCATGAAAGAATGTTTACATACAATTCCTGAGTGATCTTACAAGAATTATGCTTATATTTGTATGGCCAGCCGATGGATTGGCGTTTTGTAAAAATTACATCAACGAACTACATTAATATTTTCAAACTCTATTTAATATATGCATTTTTATATTGTTCAATGCACAAACTGTATAAAAGTGAAAAGAAAAGTTTTTATTTAAATGGAAATCTTCCTACTAAATTTTTATAAACAAATTTTTCACCGGGTCTATAAGAAAGTATTTTCATGATTATGAAAGATATTCATCATTGCATTACCAACTAGTAAATCTTAGAAGCTGACGAATAAATTTCTTCCCTATCATCGCAAGTCGTTGCACGCTTTTTATATAGAGTACCTACTTACTGAAAAGTATATTCATTGAATAGGAATATTTTTAGAAAATGTGAAAAGTAACTTTATTTTTAATAGTAAATATAATCATTTTATTTTATAATTTATTTCAAAAATTATATTTTTTGTAAAAATACGTATTTATTAATTGAAAAGAATAGAAAACTTTTGAGTTTAAACTACATAAATTATGATTATCATTGTCGACTTTTCACATTTACTATTAATATTCGTTAGCGACTGGTTGACTCGACTTATGAGTGCGAGCAAATATCTATGTAGTGAAGCTTTACTGTTATTTAGTTCTTAATGAAGTAAAGAAATATCATAACACACACCGTCTATGCTTGTACATGTACAATACAATGATATTATATATTATACATATATATAAACAAATTGAAGAGGCAAACACGGAAAATTGCGACTATATACAAACGAAAGGGAAGATTGAGAAATAAAAAATATATTATATACATAAGCAACAGAAAAATACATATGAATATATACATGAAACAAAAGAAGTATATATATATTTATGCGCTTTGCGTATATGTTTCCGTGTACGCATTGTGATGACAAAAGAATATTATGGCGGAGGCTAAGAGAAGATGATTCGTGCGCAAGATGTGAAAAAACGATGATAATAATAATTAATAAATAATAATTTTTGCCTGAGCATCTGGCTTCGTCACTGTAATGCCCTTTTGCCGCGAGAAAGATTAACGAATAATAAAAAAAACAGTTGAAAAAATACGTATCAGCATAACATAAAACAATACATTCTCATTCATTATATCAACCTATAATATTTACTCTTCATATTTTTTATTCCGATACCATTTACTTATTTTCTGTTTATTACTTGATTTTATATATATTATGACAACTATTTAGTAATTTCATGTAATTTGAATTGATATGTTTTTTTTTCACAAAGCCTACATTATTTACATAAAAGAATATAGGTCATTGAAATAAGGTACCTTTTGTTTATTTTTATAGGAATCATATTTCTTTTAATTTGAAATATAATGCATACATAGTATAGAATAAAAATATTAACAACCTTCGTAGTTCAGAATAAACAAATAAAGTTTTTAGTAAATTAAATTAAACTAAATAACATTGTTTTTGTCGTTAAACCAGTAATTTCTTCATTTTACAGAGCACGAATACACCTACACATCCACCCATAAGTACATTATACACACAGCCCATTTACACTCGCCTCCAATCAGTTTGCGCTCGGCTCGGATTGCGCGTCGAGGCGGACGATTCGTCTCTTAATCACGTCTTAATTATTCGCGTCGAAGAAGCAACAACAACAACATCAGCAGCAGCAGCAGCAGCAGTCGAGTCAAGCAATCCCAGGACAATTATATGCATCGCGATCATGCATCCCTAATTGCGCGGCGCGGGGTCGGAGGTTGCGCGGAGTCGCGAGCCAGCAGGAAAAACAAATATGCAATTACGCGGAGAGAGAGAGAGAGGAGGTGGAGGACGACGGCCTTGCGCGTTCGAGAGGGGAAAACGAGATAGGCGAATCGATCGCGATCGGCTCGGAGAAATTCTACCGATCGTTCGGAGGCTTGTAATTGCCGGGGTGATGACCAGGAGGAAGACGCGCCGGTGCACTCACCTCTCGCGCGCGGAGAAATGCACGACGAACTACTACCTACTACCGGAGTTGAGATGACCGGAAGTGTGTGGCTTGATAGGTCGGTAGACTGTTTGAATGGGTTAATGTATCGATGGAGTAGACAACAGGAAATGTTTGTTGAAAAGAAATTCTTGCATCGAAACTAATAAGAGTTACGGGCAGTATTAGAAAATTTTTGAAGTAGTTGCATAAATATTTACGTAGTCGTTACATTCGACCAGATTGTAAAATTACTAACACAATGTTTCAATTTCATTTACAAACGACACATATTTCCTTGATATTTTACAGCATTATTACAAAATTCTAAATAATATGCATTTTATTTAAAAAAAATTGATCGTTGTATAGCTCATAATCTAATATTTTTGCAAATTCATTAAGTTAGTTAAAATGAAGAATTAGAATTAGATTGGTTGAAAAATCTTGACTAAAAGTATTTTCAATTGGCCATTCTCAAGGTGTTATTACCGAATTCTAAATCCGGTTTTTCATTATATTAATTTATTTCTCTAAATGTTTTACTGTTCAAAGCTGAAGAAGCTAAACTTAAAAAACATCACAATATGAAACGAACATAGGTAATTTGCAGCAAGGGCGGAAAATTCGATTTCCCTTCCGATTTTCATATAAAGTTTTTTGCAATAGTACCTATATCCAAAATCGTATTCCTCGCATTGTTCGCAGAGTGGAAAATGGCATTTACCGGTACACGAAAAATGAATTTTACGCATATGATAATTAGGAAGAAAATAATAAACAAATTATATGGTTATATATGCATCATAGCAAACATTGTACTGGATTCACAGGAAATTACAGGAACTAAATCAGCGAAAAATCTCTGAAGTAACAACAAAGGCAGGAAAAGACATTAAAAGATGCAGTTATACACAAAGATGATCGCTTAAGCAGTTAAAATAATAGTTTTAGCTCTATTTAAGAGTACCTCTTCATGTAGAGTTGGTCGAGTTTAATGTTCTACAATAAACGTCAGTGTGTAAGTCAGACTGCACGCTTGATTTTTAAGTGTCGTTGTTTCTGCGTCTATACTCTCATTTGCTCAAACGGCCAGGGGTTTCAAATGAGATCTTTCATAGTAATAACATAGCTTTCATTTTCTTAAAAGTAAAAGTCATATCATTCTTTGAAAAACAACAAAAGTTCAACGAGTAAGACATTTAGCATTTGATTTGTTGTCATTTTTATCTTAAAATGTTCATTCCTAAACTTTTAAATCTCATTAATATCGTTTCAAAATTCAAATAATTATTTCTTAAACTGTTTACAGTACACGAAACGCTCAATCAAAGCTCACCTTCATTCGCACGCCTATAATAGTAATACGAAAAAAAAGCAACTGTAATTTTCATCTCTACAATCCGATCTGCAGCCGCACTCGATCGTATAAACTTCGCTCGCCATGGTACGGCTCTTTGGGTCCCCTATTTCACCTCGACGCCCGCCGCCGTACGTCCCGAATTTTTTAACCTTTGCCCGCCTTATCGATGACACGCATCTCGCGCATCCATATAATACACTACATTCGACAAGGGCACGAGGAAGAAGCGACGGTGCGGCGTCGGCGACTTTCTAGCCTCGGCGCTCTCATAAATACGTTTCACCTTTCCCAAGCGCGGCGCGCGTTCGCCTCCTACACGCGAGCTTTCCCATTACCCTTCGACTGGCCAACTCTCTCGGCGCGCTATGCTTTGTCGCTGAATAATTAGCGGTTTGACCGTACGAGTTTGTACTTTGACCCCGCACGCGCTTGTGTATCTGCGAGTGGCTTTTTTGTGGTTTACCGAATGCGCATACATACATAGATGAGCAATCCTTACAGAAATCATCAAATTACTGCGGGTGCAAAAATACAAATAACAATTTTTTGTGAGTCGCATCTATAGGAGACTAGTTTTTTGAAGCTTCTTTGGACCATTTTGAATGTACAAAAGAAAACACGGGAGCATGGTTAATTGGGTGACAAGCTTCTTTTCGAACAATAACTTTATTTCTAAAGGAATGCTTACAAATAATCTGCTTTATACATAAATCATTTTGGCAGGGAGAGTTGACGTATATTTCGAAAAAAGAAAATAAAACTAGAGTATGTATCCGTGCTTTAATTTACTTTCTACCAGATGAGAAAATATTAATTTCTTTAAAAGTTACATGAGTTTAAAGATGAGCGTAAACTGCACAAAATACTGTGAAAGTGCAAATAAGCCGGTTTTTGCCATTTTTCAATGAATTTACAAAAACTAGTGTATTTTACACCCATCTTTGAAGTCGTAGTGTAACCTTTGAAGAAATCAATATTTTTTCATGCGGTAAAAAGTAAATAAAAGCTCGCCTTCTCTATTTTTCGAAATATACGTCGACTCGTCCTGGCAAAACGATTTATATTTGAAGAAGGGTTTTTTTTATATATTTTTGAAAAATGTAAATTTACTGTTAGCAAAAAAGCTTACCGTGTTCACAATTGTTTTCTTATATTGAGAATGATCTAGAGAACCAAGAAAATCTGCCCTCGTAGGTGTGCCCCACAAAATTTTTTGATTTATTTTTTGCACCCAGTTGGCTACCGATATCTGTATAGAATTGCTCATATAGTGGGCATTGTTATTACGCTCTCAGCGGCTCGTGTATAGCTTTTAGCTTCAAAAGCACAACGGTAGTTCCCGCCGTTTATTGTTACGCGTATATATATATATGGGACGAGTTGGACGATTCGATCGCACATATTTGTTCTTTTGCTGTATACACGGTAATGGTCATTGGTTTCGAATTACGAATATATACACACGCTTTCGCTATAACGGTTACATACTTTTGTGCGCGCCTCGCTTTCGCTATATATATATACAAGTGTCGATGCATGCCACAATTTTTTTTCCTCCTCCGCAATGTACTTTCTTCGAGTCTGTCACCCACGCAACAATAATAGTCCAATAGAGGCAGGCCTCGCGCGGCTACTTCTGCGCCTTTTGTCGCCGATCACCATGACAGTGCGTAATATCTACCTATACTAGCGCGCGCGCACATGGGGAACCTAAATTTCAACCTCGAACAATGATTGTCCATACTTGAGCGTATTACACTCTCGCACGCTGCGTCAATTCGTCTAATGACAGTCGGAACTTCTATATACATCATACCTGCGTGCGCGCGATAACCCGATCGGCCATCGATCTTCCATTGTCGGACAGCGCGCCAGAGTTCAATGTCGCTTTATATATAAGCGCGCACGGGAGGAGGCGGAAGAAGGTCAAGAGCTCGCGGTGTGCGCAGGAGCGCCATAAGTAAGTATATATATATATATATATGTGTGTGTGTACACGGGAGGAAATGGGGCGACGCTGCTGCCCCCGGCGATCGGCATTGTATGTCGATTTCTGTACGCTTCGGTGTTATGTGTGGCGCCTCTTCGCTTTCTCTGAGGATGTTGTGTATCAGTCGAGTGTAGTCGATATCATCTCAAGCTGGTTAATGATTTCGACGGGAACGAGGGTTATTGATCCGATATTAATTGCAAGGGGAGCATTGTTAGTCGGTACGTTGTATACGTTCTTATTAAGATTATACAAACGTTTTACTTCACGTTTCAGAGTAACAGTGGGAGCTTTATATTTAGTCCACAGCGAACAAACATAGACCCCCATTTTAGATAGTTGAACGTTTGGTAAATTTTGAATATAGTGCTTGAAATACAAGTGTATAATAATATTAAAATTGAATTTTTTAAAAAATAGCAAATTATCTGTAAAAATGAAATCTATATACGATCGTTGTTAAGTTACAATAGTAACATTTCTTTTCCCCCGTTATGCCGTCTCAAATAATATACTTATTTATTTTTGTAACATAATTTATCACATGATTAAAATATGACTTTTGCGCAGCTCACACTATAAAGATATCAAAAGCTAAACTCCTACTCCACAAATAAGAAGATCCACCCGCAGAACGATCTATGCCAAGCATCTATACGCCAGAGCTAATCCCGCACTTTCAATACCACAACGTCTCTGTCAATTGAAATCCCCCGCACAAGATCCCATACCCGTATACCTTTCTCGCGCCGCACGCGCGCATTTATCCTCTGCGTGTGCACGTACAAGTACGCGAAAAATACGGAAAGCGCGCAGAAGAGAGGTGAGAGCGAATATTTGCGCCGATCGAATCGTCGGCGTGACATTCCGCCGACGGCGCGGTCGGCGCCTCCTCCTCCTCCTCCTACGCTCTTAGGTGAAAGCATGACCCCGCGATATATATGGAGAGCCGACGACATAGCACAACCCTCCGCCTCCGGCGCGCGGCCTTCGCCGGGAAATCGACTACCTATTGTCCCGTGCACGTGGGTGTATAGAGCGAAGATGCGCGCGATGCTTTAGTAAACAAACCTGGACCGTATGGAACTCGACCGGTGGTTGATATAAAAGAAGGCAGGATATGGGTTTGTACGTTCTGGGCGTAATTTAGCGTGAAATTTATGCTCGTTTCGGTCGGGGATTACATTCTTGTTCGACCTTCTCAAGATCCGGATCGGACTAATAAGGGTATCCTTGACTTCAGATCGCTTTAGATTCACATGAACGATGTCATTGACGGGCTAATGTATAATCATTAATACTTCAGTACATCAGACGTGAACGATTGCAGGAAGATACTTATGGTGAATAGCCTTCAGAAAAAATATTCTCATCACTGAGGGATTCTCAATGAATCTTTCGTGGAGCAATTAAAAGGAAAGGAGAAACCACGTAGATTGATGCTCTTTTCTATTACCATTTTCTAAATTTAATTATTATTCGAAAAAAAAACTAAATCATCTCACGGTGAGAAAGGATGGACAATCATATATAGTAAAAATTTAAATTATCTGATATTTTGATCGCCGATCTGAGATACTGCGATCTGAGATATTGCACCCTATTAGCCGTAGAAGTAGATCAATATACATTGTTCCGACGCGTGAAATTTTTAGTTGATTTAGTATCGCCCACTTCATAGCACGTGTATTATCTTCTCACTATGCTCTCGATTCGTCTTTTTATACGCACCTCTTCGAATTGCCTACTTTCACCGTCCATTCTGTTAATCTTCGCCTACGTAAATATTAATTATGTGCAAACAATCGAGCATTACCATCTGATGTTTTTTTTTTATTTTTACTAGAAATTAACACGCGATTAAAATGTCGTTAGTCGAATTATAATTCTGAGATTTTAATTTGTTATTTATTAATGATAAAAAGATATTTGGTAAATAATATATAGTGTCCAGTATAAAATTTGTTATTACATTTTCAATCCATTAATCGGCGAAGTTCATTCACAATATTGTTATAATCATTATTTGATATTTGATATAGCAATAGTAATGATTAACTTTTGAAAATTGGAAAGAAAATTAAGAAAATGAAAATTTCTATATTATATAAAAGTGAACAACGAAAACAATTCGACATTATGTAAATTTGAGAGGGATCATACTTATAATATTATGGTAAAATTAAAATTAAAGCTAAACTTTCTATTTCTAAAATGCTCATCCCGCATTACATTTATATTACAAACGATCCTTTTTTCTCAGTTTCTCATTACATGACCTATCGCCGGCGATTATTCCTCGACGAACTTTCGCTCTCGTACTATGAGCGCAGGCCATGACAATCCTGCCCGCTAATAACACGGCATTCCGCATTTTTAAGAGAATTTATTAGACAGCCGACGCGCTAAAACTACGATAGAAAGTGCAGAAAACTATAAAGGCACTTATTCCCTTTACACCGTCAATTTTCATCGACGACGGGGCGAAAAAATTGCGAACTTCGCTCTCCTCCTCCTTCTCCTCCAGCAGATGAGGCATCGTATTTCGCAAAAGGTGAACAAAAAAAAGTCAATCTTGCGTGCGATGTAAAGTAAGCGCGCCGGTATATAACAGCGCCGTTCGCGTTTTCCATTAACGCGGAATGATGTGTATCGACCTTTCCGCCTCTTCTCCTGTGACGTCTTTCTCCCTTGCTTGATGTAAATGCGCGCATACTGTTATACCCATCGTACTACCTACCTAGACGCCAGTCACGTTTTGTTTATATTCGCGAACGCAATTTTCGCGAAAAACTCGCGAGTCATTAGTCGGTGCGAATTCAATAACGGTAGATGATGGAATATCGCGTGTATTATATACGCGAAAAGTGAATGCGTATATATAAATATATACGATTACTTTATACTGCGGGTGTTTTGATGGAAATTTCGCTTAAAGTTATGGTTTTTGGAGGGTCGGTTAATAAATATTTATTGTGTGATAATCTTTTACGTCGATTTTATGTGCCTTTTACGGTGAATTCGATACGTGCTTTCCAGTAAATGGATTGTCCGCGAAAAGGGTAATTATGATTGAAAACACTACCGTAATGTTGTCCTTAAAAATCCATTATTGGGTACATTGTGTCCAATGGAAACTTTGCAACAAGTAATCAAATTATTTAACAAGGCTGATAAACTATTATTATTATAACGTCTTCTAAATATGTATTTATAACTATCTCGCTTAATTATTTCTTAAACTATTATACATCTATATTATTTACCTATATAATTATATTAATTTATAAAATAGAGGTCTTTAATAAAGTTAGTTGAAAATAGATTCTTATCATAGGAGAAAAAACAATATAATTAATTTTTCTTATTATTTGCTATTAATTCGACAATAAAATCATTTTTCGTTCAATATCTTTCGGTCCTTTATCGAATAAAATCTAAACAATAATAAGAACTGTCAAACTACCTAGCAAATTCAAGGTCAAAGAAAGAAATAAGTGTGTGCATCGTATGAAATCGAACAACTCTCGAGTTGAATTCGAGGCGCGTGCTAAGAGGCGTTCGCACGTGGGACTGCGCGCGATGGGTAGATAATATATATTGGCGCCGCGCGGAAGTGCCTAATGGAGATAGTGAGAGAGTGAGAGAGAGAGAGAGGGGCGCGTATAGGCTGGGGAAAAGAGAGGCCAGGAGTCACGAATCCTCGCGGTCGCGTGCTTCCGCGTTTTCCTTATTATTATTTATATTACCATTATCGTTATTATTCATATAATGTTATTCGATACATGTTTTCGGCATTATCGTAATCATCATCGCTATTACGACGCCATTATCGTTATGGGAATCAGAGTTTTATCGGTTTAAAAGTGCTAGAATAATTGTTATTGCTCTGAATTGTGTATATCGACGAATATTTCGCATTTTCTCGTATAATATCTGTAAAAGATTCAGAGTCATATAGTAAGTCTCAAAGCTATTAAGTAAAATTATTTTTAGGAAAAAACTTGAGCTATAATATAATGTAAAAGTAATTAATTTAATACTCAATAAAAAGAAATAATTATTTTAATGGCGGTTTTGATTGTTATTAAAAGTTTAACGGGAAATCGCATGAAACAAGTATTGTGAAGCATTAACTTTTTACACACATATGAGAACGGATTATTGAAGTAAATTATAATAATATTCTGCTATTCAAAATAACTAATTTGTTTATTATACTTTGCTCAAATATGTTGTACATACATAAAAATATCTGTGCAACAACTAGAAAAAGTCTAATTAACATCAAATGATATCTTATTTGACCCGAATTTAACTTGATGGGCCAAGTCAATTTTGCTTTCATAACACGCACTAAACTCAATTACTCTGTATATACACGCACACACTGTCAACTAAACACACAATACCGGAGGATTAACTTAATACGTCGTTACGTCAAAACAACCATATTATCAATCTAATTAAAGGACTTCCCTTCTCGCCACTTCTCTCGCTACGCTGCACTGTTACGCGCGCACGCGCACCTACGCATACACCGAACTCGACACATTGTCTCGCGACGGCAATTAGAATTAGAAGGCATGAAATTAGACGTTCCTCGAGATCCTCTCCTCTCCTCTTCCCCTCTCAATTACACACGGCGATAGGAGCATCGGAGAAGACACGAGGCGGCCGCTAGCTACTCGAGTTACGAAAAAGTTGAAAGCGTATTATATACGCGTGTATGTAAGCATATCTTTTAACAAAAAGCTGCACGCAATCTCGTTTTTTGATCGACGCATTCTCACGATTTTTTTCGATATGTACAATACCATAGAAGGGGAAGGCAATCCACGCGTTCGTTGTTCCACGTCTAACGCTCACTCGCGCGCGCCTCTGGCTAAAAGCCGAATATAATTAACGCGCGGATGAGCTTGGCTTTATTATATACGCAAAGTGAATCGGAATCGTGATGAAGAATACGGCGATGAATGCGAATCAAAACCGGAAGCTTCAAGAGAGAGGAATTTTTTCTTGTTCTTGCTCCGATTGAGTAATTAAAAAGGCATTAAAACGAGTGAGTTGATGGTTTCGCCGTTGGCTTCTGTTGTTCCCTCGCTTCTATATACCTACTCTCCTCCTCTCTTCTACGCGAGCGCACGTCGTATAACCTTTTTGGCCTCTCTACGCTGGTGAAAAGTCACGGGCGTGCGCTCGAGCGCGCCGCTGGAATTAAAGTGGGGTTGAATATTCAGCGAATCTTCGAATATGAGATCGTAAATTCTCGCGAGGGCCAAGGATTTACCAGGGAATTTATATGGGGGCTTTAACTGGTCGTTAAGGAGTTCGGAAAAATGAAAATTCAGAGCAAGTCCATTCGGGGGCTGGTGTGTAAAGTAGTTTGAACTCGTTACGATGGCTCTCGAAGGTTCGTCATTTGAATATGTATTTGAATAGGAGCCTGGCTTTGTACTTGGCCTTCTTTGTAGGAGAGCCAGAGATATTGAAATCTTGAGCGGGCATCTCCTTTTTTTCAAAAAGTATATATATATATATGCTAAAATTTCACATCGTAGTTTGTGTCGTTTTAATATTTAATATTAAAATATTTCGATTTATTTCAATGCTTCATTAAAAACAGACCACCAAAATGACATCCACGATAATTTGACAAGATTTTGTAATTTACGTGTAAACAATTAGTTCTAACCTAAACTTCCGAAAGTACCTCACTATTATTTTTATATTATGACAAATTACACTCACTATCTATGAGAAATATCATCTTACCATTTCGGAATCTCATACCACGAAAATGACATTTATTTTGTACAAGCTATATACACTACCTTAAACACACCGAAGGTCAGTGAGTTTAATGACGAAAACAGACAACGAATTACATGAAAATAATACCGCCAATTATCTTATTGCGAATTTATTTTAATATGATTCGAATTAATTACAGAAAAATGAGAGAATTGGCTCCAAGTAAAAATTGCTTTACTACATAATACTTGAGCCAGTTCACTATAGATTCCAGGAAAGACTGAGGCAACATTTATTTGGTTGTCCCCCAGACTTGAAACGCATTTTTTGTTCTTATTTACACGTAATTCATGTTGATCTTTCAACAATAAGCATAATAACCACGTTTTGAAGAGCCATCCAAAGCATTTTAAATTCTAAAATGCCTTAAAATAAGCATTATCCAGAAAACTATACTAAACTATTCCTTCAACATAAAAAAACAGGAGTTGTTACACTAACACTACGCCCCACAGGCTCTTTGAAGAAGAGCCACGACAATTCACCTCTACCCTCAACATCTAGCATCCTCGTTTAAATCAAACCGAGCGAACTTTCGTCACGACGACGCAACGCATTTCGCAAATAATCCGTAATATACGCGCATGCGCGCTTGCTCCTCTCCGTGATTTACGATCCACGCAATCACACCCATATGCGCGCAAAATCGAAGATTGCCTAGCCGAAGAAAAGAGACGAAAATTTACGCGCGCCGGGACAAAGAGTATATACTAGTCTGGGCGCCTGACGCCTTTCTTTTTCATCGGGTCGCGGAGAAAGCGTGTATTATACATACTTACATACGCGCGCGCGCGAGAGCAGGAAGAAGAGGAGGGATCGCGGTTCTTAAGAGTTCTCGAAATATATCCTTAATTAATATCTTGTGAAACGGCCAGGCGCGCTGAGTGTGTATGAGTGTCTAATCGCGAAATTGCCGCTCTGCTATAACGCGCGGCGCGCAGTTGTGAAGGCTATACTACTATACGGGTCGATATAGATTTCTTGCGCGTCTCCCGTTCGTTTATGTCTCGATGGACGAGTCGGGTTGGTTTTTTTTTCTAGAGCTTGATTTAATAGGGTCTGGTTTTTTGTTGTTTGTAGACTTTTTGTGGTAACGACGTGAGCGAGTGATTTTGCTTCGGACCAGGATGACTTGTTGGGACTGCAGTTTTTTACTTTTATAAGTAGAACTTTTTTTTATTGGCTTATCTTTTGCGCGTAATTTTACATTAGTTGCTTTGAATACAATAGTGACCCGATTATGTTAAAAATAAATATCCGTAACGTTTTTATTTAAATCTGGTCCAAGTAACGTTTTATAGCTTCTTCGTTTTACAGCTCGAATCAATTACGATTAAGGTACGGAAGTCTATAAATAAAGAGTAAAAGTTGACCGTACTAGGTTACTCTGGCGTTAATAGAGACGTTGGCATACGAAAACAAAGTACTTTTTCAAAGTAGCTCGTTGTATAATCGCAGTAGATTTGGAATCCATTGTGTATATATTATTATATAGTATCAACTTCGCAATACCTACATCGACGAAACAATGTTATTTTGCAATTCCCAAAGCAAATAGTACAAAAAAATCTACTCGAATTAATGGAACCTAACGTAATTTTCGCTTCCCCGATACTCATAAAATAATTCCGCTAAAACTGTCCGATCACTCTGAAATCATCGCACCTCCTCTCCCTAATGACATCTCATAACCGGCCGCATCTATATACAACCACCGCCTCGCGCGTCCAATCCAACGACATTTCAACTATAAAACTAACCATCTCGCAATTCTCAGCTCGATCGCAATCAACTCGCGAGACGCTTTTCGCGATCTCCGCCCCCCGCGCCTCTTTCACTTTCATCCCAGACGATTGGCCAATAACCCGGAAAGCGCGCGCGTCCGAGGGCCGTAATATTTAATTGAACGCGCGCAGCTCGCAACGAGACGAAAAAAGAAAGAAGAAGAATAAAAAAGAACACCGGCGTCGACGACGGCGACGATGAAGAAGCGCACAATGCGCGCCGCGCGGCAAGTTATAATGAAAACGAGCGACGCGCGCGCGCGCACGCGCCTAATGAAGTAGGAAGCGCAGTAAAAGCGAATTTACGCGCGCTCTTTGATTAAGCGTCGGGGCTGTGCGCGCTTGCACTGGCGAGATTTCAATTCTGCGCTGCGGTGCACCGCGCGTACGGCCTGTCGATTATTGTGTGTGTCTCTCACTCCTTTTTTTCGCTGTCTCTCGCTCCCGAGGCTACCTCGGTTTCGCGGCTGCGAGAATTGTTGAGAAGTCGTTGGGAGGGGTTAGGAGCTTGCTTTTATCGGATGAAATTGTAGGGAATTTGGGAGCGGGAATGCGAAAGTCGAAGTTGTATAAATTTTGAATTAGAATTATACGCTGTGTTGGCTGCAAGTATTACATAGCGAATCGGTCACGCAACGTTCGCAAATTGTTATAATTGTAAGTATTGTTCATTAGGTGTTAAATGCTATGCACTTCATTGGTGTTTCAAAATTCGTTTTTAGTTACATGAATTGGAAATGAATGGAATTTCGATGAGGACCTGCTGTGGTTATGCCTCAAATCGGAAATATATTGAATTTTTTGACCCAAATACTATTTTAATATCTATTACGTTTCTATGCGTAAACTGTGTAATGCGAATATGTATAATGAACTGTTTTCGAATCTGATTTTTGAAATATCAATTTCAGGACAAACTCTTTGACACTAATAATTCTGTTTCATACGGCTTTGATGTTCGCATGATGATGAAATTTCCGACTGTGAGATTATAATTATACCAGATGCAATGGCATGCCTGATGAATATTGTGTCGCATTTGTGTTTTCTTTGATCCCGGCTATTAATATCAACAGTTGAAATTGAATTTCTCTCGGAAAAGCACTAATAAATATATAGATAAGACATTTTTCCCCGGGATTTCGCAAAGTGATATGCCTCTGTCAGAATATAAAGGGATTCCGGAACATTGTAATACTCTGACCATATTATAAAGAGCTCTTGTTACGAGTGAGCTCTCGCAACTTTTTAATAGAACACTCTTTATATAGGAATTTTTGGCGAAAAGGGGTATCACAGCTACACTTTTTAATATCATCCACTCCTCGTATATTACAAAATAAAATTAATCTTTTAACGCGAAATATTGAAAATAATCTTTCATCTCATACAAATAAAAATCATGCTCACAGTGCAGTCTAAAATTCTCTTATTTCCCTAACCATACACCCAATCCTCCACATACCCCATCATGTCCTTCGGAAGGTTAGCCCCGATCAACCGCAATAATTCCACTCCGTACGGCTCGCGCGGACACATTCAATTACTCTGCCCTCGAGATACACACACCGATAAGTCCGCCAGCTCGCAACTCTCTGCCTACACTATCTACCGCATACACACACACACGACACTCCTCGGCGTCCTTCCCTCCATACATCCACCGGTAACAATTGTCGAGTGGAGAAAAAATTCACTAGCTAGGGATATAGAGAGAGAAGATGCCGATCTATAAACAGAGAGGCGGCAGCAGCAGCAGCAGCGTCTCGCTTTCGCTCGATACACATCGCGCCGCGCGAGGGGGCCGCGGGCGGGCGTGGGAGTCGCCGCTTAATTGCTCTCCGCGCGCGAGCGCCGGGCTTGCAGCCTATACCATTGTCTCCGCGAGGCGTATATATGTATATGTGTATGTGCTGTATAATACTTACGTACGGTAAGCCGCGATGCCGGAAGGATGTGGCGCGCGCTCGCGCGGGGTTACGTGAGGAGCGTCGTTGTAGCCTGTTGTGTATGCGGTGTAGTAGGACGCGAGCGCGGGACTCGCGCGTCGGAGGCTGGTTCGTTGCATATGAGATGTGCGCGCGGAAAAGTATGTAGTTGGGCTGCTGCTCGGAGAGGGAAAGCGCTTGTGGTTCTATGCATTTGATTTTTGTGGTTGGACATTTTTCTTTCTGATGTAACAGTTGGCCGATGAAAAAGCTCTTTTATTTGATTTTATTCTTTTATTTTGGGGTTGATATTCGATTGAAGCTATATTTATTTAATTGGGTGACAAAAGAATGTTTAGAAAAAAAGAAATCGAATTTTACAGTATACGAGCTTAATTTGTCTTTATTGAACGTGAGGAATTAAGTGAGAAACTTTCAACTGGATCTGATGTTTTGATAGAAGAGTTAATCGCCTTGCGAGCTTATTTTGTTTCTACTTACAGCTTAAATTTTTTTTTAATCCGGTGGCAGAAGAACTTTAACTTTATTAATATAACTGGACGAAGAAACTATTGATTTGAAAAAATTGCCATTACCATTAAAGTATTTGACATTAATAATTATAATTTTATTCAAAATCAAAATTATACCTTTATTAAATTTACCTCTAAGATAATTCGATTTGAAAGCTCATAATTTATGAAATTTAACAAGGGATCCATTCTGATTGATACAGAAAAACGTCCAGTACTATACACCGTCTATTTACATAACAAGAACCTCGGCCATCGCTGTGTATATACCTATATATATTTTTATACCGTCGATACCTCATCAAAGTACAAGCACACAGCACAGAGTTATGCCCCGAGATAAAAATCGGAATTACAATAGCCCGTGGCCTGCGAGTGACGCCCGCGTCGATGGGATCCCTCCTCCCCCGCGCATTTTTACTCTTCCTGCGCGCGCCGCGCGACGAGGAAGTTTCCTCGCGAGAGAGCGAACGAGAAGAGACGTCTTTATCGCGGGGCGCGAAAGCCGCACGTTCTCACGATGTTCATCGCTTGCGCGCGCGCACACGCGACTAGTTCCGGATTACAAGACGATGACTGCGACGATGAGTCTCTCAACTCACGGGACTAGGTCGCGAGAGAGAGAGAGGGGGAGAGACCGATTCTAAAAGCCCGGAATTTTTACCTTCTTTTTTTGTTAACAGGAGCGTATTTTGCGCGTTGTATGCTAATTCCGTGCGTCGTGAGTCAGCGCGAGTGCGAGCATTTTTGTTTGTTCGAGAGATTTTAGGATGGCCAGATATGGATCGTTTTGTTGTTGTAGGTACTAATTTTTCTTATTCTTACACAGGTGTAAGCACGAGTGTAAATCATGCGGATTTCGGAAGGCTATAATCAAACGTAGTTGCTTTTTTTCGACGGGAGTCTGGAGGTTTCGCAAGCTTCTGCTGGCCGAACCTTTCAACTTTCTCCAGAATAGTGGCGAGAGGTGCTTCACGTGCATGATGGGTAAACTGTTGATCTCATCGTTCTTAAAATTGTTTTCTAACTAAGGAATTTTCACATCTACTGAAATGATAGATTGAAATGAGTTAAATTACCCTTTTTTCAAGAAGCAGTGGTTGAGTGAACAAGTTGTAAATTAAAAGTATTGCTTTGACTTTCGAGAAACAATTTTTAGGCTTTTAAAATTATTCTGAATACGTACATAATTTCTTTTTTCATAATCTTATTGGTGACTATTATTATATTTTAATATACAGTGTTTTTCTAATAGCAGCGACATAACACCTTCTTAGGCGCTCATCTAGAAGAGGAACTTTTCACGCGATTTGCCAAGATAGAAGGAGGATCAGACTTTCAGACTTTCTTATGAAGAAATTTACACAATTACACATTTATGATTCCATCGTAAACTAAAATTTGCATACATCGACGATGATTTCTTTGAAATTTATGAATGAAATGATAAATCTAATTATCAGACCGTTTGTATATTAGTTAAAAGTAAGTATGAAAGTTTGTATCACGATATTTGAAAGTTTAGCTTTACGCACTGTTTCTATGGTGCCAACGTTTAATTTCCTAGATAAATATGTCTAAAGTAACAAAAGAATGTGAACATATAAAAATATTACACTAAATAACAATTTTAAAAAATTTGATATTATAATACAGAGTTCATATTTTGTTTCTGATTACCTGACATCACATATTACAGAGTTTTATAATAAAAATTTGTAAAAATAATCTTACATCTAAAATTTGTTATCACGCACGGATCAGTTTGCGACTACTCCGTACTACCAGCAGGGAAGTGTTAGTGTTAGGTCGTATCTGTATAGTAATTGTTGGTTTGCGGTTTGTTCATTTGATAGTCTATTCTATTTAATTTCATAAAAATCGATTCATCAAGACATCGATTAGTTTTACTTTATTTTTTGAAAACGGAAGTAAAATTTAAAAACCCTGTTCTAACATCATTCTGTTTCAATATTAACGCGCATTTATAATAGAGGCGAAATTTGCGGTTAAAGCAAACATTGTAATATCTAGTGCTCGTCCCTCACCCCCAATTTTCTTCATAGAGTTTCTTTTTATTTTTGCACTGTCCTCCAAGACTCTGTGTATTTTCATTCACCTTCACCTTCACCTTTACCTTCATTCTCTCTTGTTGCTTTGTTGATGCCACTATTTTTAATCATTTAATTAATTTTCCTACATTTACTTGAATAAAAAAAACGCATAGTTCAGAG
>JAPYZP010000103.1:0-37128 GCA_030522985.1 Torymus sinensis | reverse complement strand
GAATTTACTTTTTATCCATAAGTTCAATGTCACTCTTGATACTATATCATTTTTGTAACAGTAATTATTTGCGATAAATATTTTATCTGAACATTTTAAATAAACGTGTATACTTATGAAATATGCACAAGTTTCCAATAATATATATAAAAAAATAACAGCGTAGCATAGTAGGTACTTCGATTTCAGAGAAATAATATTGAAATATTGTAAACAGGCCAACCAACGCGAGGAAGAGTACAAGAACCAAATTAAAACTCTGACCACTCGTCTAAAGGAGGTACCCGTCGTTCGGGAGTGCCTTTGCTGTGTTTTGTTTTTTTACATCATTTTTTGCCAACGCACGCTCCCCGCGTGAACATACTAACGTAGTATTTTTTAAGGATATAGCTATTACCAACAATTCTTTCATTAAAATTAACTGTCGCTTACACAATTTTGTATTTATATATTAGTTTTGTTGACTAATTTTTAAAAGCAATAGGAATCGTCAACTCATTTAATTTTAATGTTAAATGCCAAAAATATTTTGTTATTTTTCATTTAGCTTTACTCAAAACCATATAGCTTTGCCATTTACAATCGTAGTGTCTAACTTCAAATGTAAAGAATTAATATTACTTTGAATTTTTTGAACGAAAAATTTGCCATGCGAAATAATCCGTGCACAGTCAATTAAATTATGTTGCACTGATATCATTAATCTATATCCTTAAATGTACCCCATAACAATACGATGTACCCTTAAACATTATGCACGATAATATTGATAAGACCCATTTTCCAATTCTCGGCGAGATATGAAGCGAGATGATCGACAAATTAATAATGCTTTTGTGTGCCGTGTTTTTGTACTAAAAAATATGTTTTTCTTTGTTTTTTCTCTGTGTGTCTTTACGCTTCCCAACATCCCAGGCCACGCAGAGGGAGGAGTCCTTCGAAGGCCAGGTTAAGATTTTGGACAGTCAACTAAAAGAGGTAAGATGGATGGTTTCCCTACGAACCAATAAACAATTTGTCAAATTAAAAGTAGTCATGGAAATTGACACAAATATTAGGTGAATGGAAATTTAAACCGTTCATATTTTGATCAAAATTATCTCACATTAATTGCATATTTTTTCTTCTTTGACTACTTTTAAGTTTTCATAAGTTCATTTATATCATGCAATTATGAAAATAATTTTATAGTAATGAGAAATATGATTTTAACTTTTTTTTTTATATAAGCAAATTAATATTATTTAATTCAGTTTCTTATTTAATACAAAGACGCGATTCTTCTTTACATGAAAAATTTGAAGTATAAATAATAAATATTGCGTTAGGGAATTTTGAGGTAAAGACGAAATGAACTGGCTAATGAGGTCCATAGTTTCAATCAGGTATGGAGCATGTGTGTGCAAAGTTTGAGTTACACACGTGAAAATTCCCATTAACAATAAAAAAATTAAATATTCCAACACAAGCTTACATTATATTCAAAATAATTGTTACATATCCCAAAAATATGCATGCCGGTGTGATACCATTAATTCAAAACAATGCTTTTTTTGTTGAGTTTTGTTTTTACTTAAAACTAATGAACTTTAGATAAAGAAAAATACAGCTATTAAAAACAACTTTTTCCAGAGTTTTATCGAAAATTTTAAAATTAAATTAAATCAGAAATATGTTTCTAATAGCCTTTTTTCTTAATCTACGTAAGATAAAACTATTGACACTTTACTAAAAGAAAATTGTATTTTCCAGGCTGAAGCTCGTGCTGAATTCGCCGAAAGATCAGTGCAGAAACTCCAGAAGGAGGTCGACAGGCTCGAAGGTATGTATTTCACCAGGACAACAATAATAATGATCACGATACAAGAAGTATGACGACACAAAAGTTGATAATCGAAAATCGTTAAATAAGTGCTATTTCCTCATGGTGTTTAAAATGGGTTTATTGATTTTAAGCAAGTGTTTGCTATAGGACTTTAAACGATCGCGAAATGGATGTATCAATGTTTACTTTAGGTACTTCCAGTTTGGTGAAGTTATTCGGCAAAGGTTGACGATGCTAAATGAAAACCTGAAAATGTATCCTACTTTTGCACTCTTAAACTCTTATATTCTGTTTTAATGAGATGCAAAAGGTTCGTTACCTTTTACATATTGAATTACAATAATAACATTCTAACGCGAGTTAGAATATTATTTTAGTGTCATCATAATATCGTGAAATGGGGTCGCTTAAACGTGAATCGTAATTCATTTAGTACGGTAGCAACAGTTATTCACGTAGCAACAGTAAATCAATGAAATCCATTTCAGACATCTCAGAGAAAGCACTTTTGAAATCCTTTATCGGGTTTTCGTTATCAACATATATCTCGTCAATGACCGATATTATAAAAATAGAATCTAGATATACTTGATAGTAATTTCTCAATATCGAGATGTACAAGTAAGTTGACCAGAAAGTCTTCCACAACGCTCCAGTTACCTTAATTTAATAATACCATATGTGCAACTAAAAAGCTACCTTCCTTACTTAAAGGCACAAATGAATCATTTACATGAAACGTTTCTTTAAGTTTTTTTTTCAAATTCTTTAAAAATTTTTTTTTAATAAATTATTATTTTATCAGTTTTTAGTATTGTCAACATATGAACTAATTTCATATAAATGATTCAGTGCAAACTTGTTTGTTTTTGTGCCCTTACTCCTTCAAGAGACTCAATTTGTTTGACTTTTAGTTGTCTTTTTTTTAAACGTGACCAATGATTAACGTAAGACATTAATGATTAACAAATAAGCGCACGTCAAAGTTACGCTTTTGTCTTCTTTTGCGCGAGAGTGGCCCTAACAAGTGATCTTTACAGACGACCTCGTTGCCGAGAAAGAAAAAAACAAACTACTGCAGGACGAGATGGAGGCGACCCTGCATGACATCCAGAACATGTAAAACACGCTCCCGAATATCCCCGCCGTGGTTTATATTGTGGTGCAAAATACCTAAACCGAATAAGAGACATGAAACAAAAAACCTGCAGTCTTTAGGCTTAGTCTTTGCTGCTCATTGCGAGCGAAAAGAGAAAAAAAACTTATGGAAAAACAGAGCAATGCGACAGGCAAAAATGAAAAAAAAACGAATGACGCTCGATTCAAGAATTCAAAAGACCTTACCGTCCGATGTAAAAGCCAATCATGCGTTTAACTTTCATATAGAATAACGATCACGCGTCCATATACATTTTCGGATGGTTTCGAGAAATTTTTATGATCACACAAATAAAGGAAATGAATTATCGTAACAGCTGAGTTGTCCGGACAAATTTGCATTTCGTGCTTAATATTGATTAGATTTTGATAAAACGGAGAAAACTGCCTTTTGATATATTGGCATTTCGAGCGAAACTCGCTTTTCTTTGACGATTGTTGGAGAAAATTCTTAAGTAGTAGGCAATAACGAGCATGCAATACTTTGTATTTTTAGATTATGGTAAACGTGATTTTGAATTGATGATTGAGGGGCTGTGAAGGTTCTACTTTACCGACAAAGCTATATTACATGCATAAAAACCAGCTTTTTTATGTCTGAACGTACATTATTTTATAATTTCCAAAATATATGATTGTCTTTATTGTATTTATTTATAAAATCGGGAAGCTTGAAGCAATTAGTTTGAATTACTTTATAAGAAACTATTTTTTTTTTCATGTATACATGAAGAACGTATTTTATAGAGTAAACTTGACTTGAAGTAATCGCTTCAAGTTTCATAAACTATTATGAAAACAGTATGAAATTTTGGAATTTATAAAATAAATTCAGAAAAAACTAATTTTAATTGAAGAAAGACTAAACGTTGGTAAAGTAGATTCCGTTAACTTTGACATCCTCTTAGAGTGAGTATCGCTTGAAATGTAAGATTCAGATATAAGTTCATTAAATATTGTAAAAAGTAATAAAAAATATTACGCGTTGGACTGATAATTGATTTCGCGGGACGAATTCGCGCTTTTTTCTGAAGTTCCATATTTGGGTTAAATAAAAAAATTAATAATTGCTAAGTATTTAGGGAAAAGAAAAAGAAATTAAAAGTGAAACGCAATCTGCTTAAATATTGCGTCGTGCAATTTTTAACTAAATAAAAGAACGCGAATAATAACTCTGACTCAAGCATTCCGTCGATCGAACTTCCAATAAATGTATTAGTTTGTAATGTACTGCCGTTTCTCGCGTTTCTTTCTTCGTATTCGACACCGCGTTGCGATCATTGTTGCCCCCGATATTGCGACGAAGCTAAACGTGCTACCTTTCTTCTTTCTTTGCTCATAAAACGAAGAGAATGTCTAGTGCAATACTGCTTCACTTGTAGTTTAATTCAAAAAGAATCAGAAAATATATTTGTTATTTTATTGCACAGCCTTATTTAATACTTTTATAGAAATAACATAAATGGTAATGAAATTATGAAAACGTGTATGCAGCAGTATTGCATTACATATTATTCTTGACTCAAGCTTATTGACATTTCGTCCTTCGTTTTTCGCATGGAAACGCGAATCCCCGTTGACGATTGCATGTATGATTTGAAAAAAAAAGATTATAAGTAAAGTCTACGATCAGAAAACGGTGCGGAGGAATCATGTCAAGTCTCTGCGCGCTCTATCGTTATTTTTTTTATCGTTCGATTGAAAGTAAAATCAATTAAAGTGTCCTACGAGAAACTCCGAGGTATATCGTTTAGTCTATTAATTTACTTAATAAAACATAAACGATTGGAATGATCATAACACTAATATTGTAATATTAATTATATATTGCTATTATTATAAATATGTTTATAATATATATTTTGATTTTGAAGTGTGTGTTTTTATTTTATTTTTTATTAACATTAGTTTTAATTTTGATGCTGAATTCCCACACTAACACAAACCTTTAATCAAATTTTCCGAATTCCATCTGTTTATTAACGCAATACAATATATAATGCTACATGTGAAAAGTTGCGTCTTGTTAATCGCAAACGAAATAATCATCAAAACTTGTGAGAACCAAGCTATAAATAAGGTAAGTAGTGTTTTTCATTTTAAGGTAATTGCTTAAATATCAAGCTTAAAAACTAACAGTTGGGTTCGTTATTATTAAAATTATGACTTATTTTCTTATTACAAATATTAAATTTAATACTCATTTCTTATTTATTTTTATTTTATATTTTATTTTGTTAAAAGTATATTATTTTAATAATAATAAATTAGAAAATTGTTAATAACAGTAGTTAAAGCAGATATATTTATATTTACCCCTGTGAAATTTCATTGCAATAAAAGATAAATATTTCATTTTAAATATATTATGATATAATTTGTATATTCTATTCTGAAAGTAATTAAAAAACATGCTGTACAATTTTTGGATAAAGTTTATTTTCTTTCATTTTACGTTTTTTATTTTAAAAACCCACGAAAAATTTGCTAAAGCTAGAGCGCTTCTGAATAATGTTGCGCTGCGCTTCAATTAACCTCATTAAACGATAAATTCGCACCTGCTTACAGATGAAATGGTGGTGGAGAAGGAAAAATACAAGGAGGTCGGCGATGGCTTAGACAATGCATTCTTCGAGCTCTACGGCGTCTAAAAACAATCTTGCTAGCTATAACAACTAACGCTTCATACACAATAATCGCTTTTACACTTTTCGCTTCATTACTACCTTTTTAACAGCAGTAAGTTTTTGTTGGTACCCTATCATTCCAATATCATCCTGCAAATTGCTTCGAACCTTGCTAAAATTGGGAAACTCAATGATGGTCTTATTGGTTACGGTTTCTGGGCTTTTTTCTTGGATTACTTCAGCTCTTTATTATAGAGGAGGATTTATCATGCTTTCCTGCTACAAATTTCTGTAAAATAATTGTAATTTATTAATCTTAAGAAATTTAATATTGTAGAATTCTTTTATATTTTCTTATTGAATATCAAAAAATTATTTTATATTTAAATTTTTTTTTTAAATAAAAAAAGATTCAAATTTAGAATTTCAAAAGATCTAATAATACAAGGTTTACAACAAACTATATTTAAAATTACGGTCTATTAAATTTTATGGCAAATTTAACACTCACCGCGTATTTGAATATAATAAATTTAGAAACTGGCGCCAAATTTTCACACGGGTTTGAATGTCTCATTTCAATTAGTACCGTTTTAGTACCAAAAATTTTGGCACTTTAAGACGGGTCTCAAATGTCAGTTGGCTCAAATTACCGCTACCATTTAAAGTGAATATATATTTTTAAGTAATGTAATTAGTCAACAGAAGAAGCTAGAAATTTATAAAGAATTTTTAATTGGTACACTTTTTGAGTTTATAAAGAGTTGATAGTAATCGAGAAAAAGATTTTACAAAAATGTGGTAACCTGATTACATAGTAGAAAATCGTCAAAGTTATTTAAATATAACAAAAAACCTATCGAACAAAGTAAAAAATTAATTTTACATAAAGTCTTTTACATAAAGTCTTCTACATAAAGTTTTTTAAAATGAAAAATATATTTATTTTGAAGTAAACTGTAATGATAACGAAACAGTTAAAGGGCATGGACCATTCGTCTTTCTACTATGTAATAATGTATTAGAAACACTATTCACCCACTCATTGAAACGTATGAAAACAGTGCCAAGAAGCAAAAACAATTGTGAACAAAATGATTTACAGACGAGCTCGTCCACGAGAAGGAGAAGTACAAATACATCTGCGACGACTTGGATCTCACTTTCACCGAATTGGTTGGTTAAGCCTCGCGTCATCGAGGACATCCCTTATTATAATTTCGGTCCATCAGAAACAACGAGAGACGAAAAAGCGCAAAAAGAGAACAAAAATGTCCATCACAGCAACAGATTCGCCGCCACAACAAAAAACCACATCACGCACGTCGATCATACGAGCAAGAGAACAAAAACTCTGTCAAGCGGCACAGTTCGACCCCGGTCGCACAATACTTTTGGCCACATTTCATTATTATTATTACTTGTAATATTGTAATTAAAAACACATAACGTATTGTAAGCACGAATTTGCGTGATTTATCCAAATCCCTATCACCACCATCCTCGTTGTTTCCCTTCACAATTCTCTTGTTACTTATCGTTATATTTATTTATCAATTTAAAAGAAAGGATATAATTAATATATTACACTGAAAAGAGACATGTGATAGATGTAAGTCTAGAATTTACGTCTAGAAGGCACTCAATAAAATAAGACCGTACCGTGTGTGCGAATTCTTCTATACGAGATTTATGAAAAACGTACATATTAGAGCTTCCATTGTTAACGAAATGTCCTTGATTAACTTAAAGTCGTATAGAAATCAAATTCAGTTTACTGTTACCTATTTATTACACGAATTGTAAACTATAAACAGTTGTTCATCCAATATAGTTTCACTGGATTTTATAATAAAATGATTTTGCAAAATAGCTTGATTGCTTTTATTACTCATTCTAATAAATGAACTTGTTCGACGCATCAGTAGTACTCGTTATTTTTCCTAAATATTTAACCACACAATGATTATAAATGGAAAAAACATTAGAGAAAAAAGTTCTGAAAATTTTATTTATATTTTAAACTTGAATAAATTATTCAGGAAATACTCAGTCACTTTGCTCAGATGGGTATAGAGAATCCTATGGTTCAAAATACTAATTTCCGAACTGATCGGATGGCCAGATTCTTACTAAGAAGGCTTTCCGATAATTTGCTGATACCAGGCGATCTAAGTGCCACTCGTTACCGACGATAGCAGGAACCCGTTTTTCTCATTAAATTTTGAATTTTAAGAAAATATCACTCTGGTCCGTTACAGTTAACCATTAAATTTATAATGTGTCAGCGAGATTTTTTGTCAAAATTAAAAATTTAATGAGAAAAACGGATCCCTGCAATCGTCGGTAACTGTGGGGCCTCGCATCGCCTTAAATTATAAATTATAAATTGTGATGCTATAACTAAATTAACAAAATTCTCAATATTTATTTTACAAGTCCTAAGATTTAGGTACATTTGACCGCAAATTTTAAAACAATCGATTTGATATCCATGATTTTTTTACTATAAAAACATGACAAAAGAAGTGTCCTTGAAGAAAAAAAAAAGGTATTTTATTTTATTTTATTTTCCTTCTTAATTAATTTTGGCAAAATAGTTATCTTAAAATACCTTTGGTAATCAAAATCGAATATTCAATTATGTTTTTCAAAATTTATAATAGTTACTATGGTGTTTTTATATTTTTCAAATTTAAGATAACTATTTTAAACTTATTATGATCAATGGTGTATAATTTGAATTTATTTTACTTTTTATTAATTCCCTTAATATGGTATTTTTTTAAAGTTGTTACGATAAAAAAATATTTTATGGCAGAGTAAATTTCTTATCATTCGATATTCTTATCACTTATAGTCAAATCAGTAAAATCTAATATTCTATATATGTAAGGTGGATGCGTACATTTATCTTGTTAGACCCACACAATGATAATTATTCATAAGTATTGCGTCATAGTTAAGTAGTTTCTCTTTACTATTAACGCATTTATAAAATATTTATAAAAAGATATTTTTCATAAAAGTTTTATATAAAATTTAAACTCTATCAGAATATATCAAATACACTTCATTCAAAATATATTTTTAATAAACAATGTTTTTGCATAGCTAATGATAAATTTGTCTTGTGATTATATTGCAGACGAGCTGATAAACGAACGCAGTAAGTACAAAGCGATTGCCGAGGAGATGGACCAGACCTTTGCTGACCTCGCCAGCTACTAATCGCACTTCGCTTCTTCACTCAGAAGCTGTTGTCATCATTACGGACGATAGAAAATGACGCAAGAAAAAGGGACGAAGAAAGAAAAGCGGTATTGGAAGAAATCAAGAGAAAGAATATGTAATAAAGAATTACAGATGCACGCACTGCCTATATGTTATGAGAGAAGAGATCAGAAATGCTGAAAAAAATAACACGTCCGACCAGAATTTTAAGGGGGATGAGAATGTCTCACTGATTACCGACTGAGTAAAATTCAGATGGAAATTCGCTTGTTTCCGTGTAGCTTGTTATGCTTTGAAGACGTTTTCTCAATTACTTTTATAAGAACATTGCGTTGTTTATTAGTATGTTTTCCTAAAACGTTTTTTTTATATATATTCCATTTGCAAAAATCAAAGTTGCGTCGTTTATATAAAAGCTTTGTATAAATAGAATTGATGACTTGTAAATCTACTGTCCGCGAGAAAGATTAATTATCTACTAAAATAAATTTTATAACAGTTTTACGTAATTTATTGGAGAACATAGCAATTACTCGCATAAAAACTATACTTTTATTTCATTGTAATGTAGAAATTGTTTGCGAGTTGAAATTTGATTTCAAATGTTTTTTATACAAAAATAAGCAATAGATTTTATACTGTTCAATCGTTAACAAGCGATTTTAACATCGAGTACAATTTACTTGGATCAATAACTCATATGTCAATGAGACAAAAGTTTTAAATACATAAATTGTCATTGTAATCCGCTAACGAATCAATTCATAAGAAGGGGAGAATCATTGATAATATTGTTTAAATTTAACAACTGCGTATTAAGCGAGCCATAACAAAACACTGACTTCATGTTTTCCATTTACAAGTCATTCCACTTTTACTGTAGCTGCCTTCAACATAAGTAAAATTAAATTTTACTTTAAATTGAAAAGTGCATTTAGAACTGTTCAAATACTACATTGTTAAAGTTAAACAATCTTCAATCGAGTCATAAAAAAAATATTTTTATCAATTATATAACTAAATTTTGGCTTCGAGAATGTGATTGGAAATGTGTTCGCTTGTTGGAAATCATTAAAGTGCTTTGATTATACTTTGAGGTGCGCAAAAATAAAAGATCAGAGTATAGAAGATGACATCTTTTATACTTTGAGATATGTAATAGGCATTATTGTACGAGTTACAACGAGTTTGTAGAATTAAGAGGGTTGCTAAAATTGGTATAAAAGATGCGCTTCTTAACAAAATTTTCTAATTATTCGTTTATGTTCTTGTACAGTATACCTGTACAAGAAATATTTATTAATTAATTACGGTAATCATTCTCTTAACATAATTTCAATTGTAAAGTTTCAATTATGTTGAAAGAAATAATTTAATTATATTTAAATAGATTAAACAGTATATATAAATATATTTTTTCTTCCCTATATACTATTCTATAATATATTATTTTTGTATACCAATTTGATTTGAATCATAATATTTTCATTCAGCTAGGATTAGATACTGCGTTATTTACAAACTCATTCATAACTCTTATTTTACATAAAAATATAAGAACAAAAATTACAGTTAAGATAATTAGTAAAGTATACCAAAGATTTTTAAGTCAATATAAAAAAAAATTTTTTTATTAAGAAGCGCATCACCGCTTTGTCGTTTGTCTTGCAGGCCGTAACGAATTTGTCCATTATTCATAAGAAAGACACAGATTCTGTGTCAACTTCCTCCTCACTGCATTTAAAAAAGCTTCGATACACCCACACCCTCATCTCGGCGTGCTTAGTCGATCGCATATAATCTTAGAAATACCTATCTCCCAAAATTCGCTTATATTTCATTGTTTTTCTCTGATTTTTCGGTATACATACGTCGCGTGAACGCATATATAATGTATACATGTATACTTTCGTGCTGCAACTGGTATGTCGTAACAGCGGAAAAGTGAGGCTGGACAAAAATGAAAACACATTCACACGCGAGCGTGTGCGTAATGCGACGATGACGGAGTTGTCACTTTGAAATGCGGCAGTGCCAAAAATAATACGATGCACGCAAAACTTTAAGTGGACGATCGCGCCTCTGTACGATGACAAACAACAATGTCAAATGCGATCGCACAATTATTACACAGTGTAATCTCGACGACGACGTTAGCATTGTCGAAAGCGTCATATGTTTCTCTCACGCCCTGTATAAATGCAAGCAAGATGCGATAAGTGCTCGTGGCGCGCAGTGCCGAGCGAGACCTTCACGCCGTTCGCATCGTGTATAAATTTCCGATATTTTCAGACTTTTAATATATCGTATTGAATTAGAAACAGAATGATTCGATTTGTATACTAAACGAAGTAGGGCAATACTGTAATTTTATCGCTGATCGCATGGAGATGTACAATCCGTCGTTAAGGTAGCGCGAAATGATTCTTCGGAATTTAGAAATAAAATATCATCAATTTCTCGTTAATCTGTACATTTGGGTATAATATTTCACGGAATTCACTAACTCATTCATTATATCATGATTATGTTTGAAATTCTATCATATTAATATTGAATTCTAACTGCATTTCATAATCTAAAGTGGTGATATTTTACTTCTACATACTGAAATAAGCGTAGCATTTTTTCCACAAATCTATAAACTGTATGCGTTGTAAATATTTATATTCAATTCTTTGTCGGTAAAATTACATATTGATTTGCCTATAAAAAAGTATATTCGATGATGAAAACTTTACATTCCGGTGCACAAAAATACCTAAGGGTTATTTTTGTTCTGCCTGATATCGCTTGAACGAACGAAAATGCGGTAAATAAAACGTTTTGAAACAGAACTGTACTAATTGTTTTTTATTTATTTTATTGTCATTGACATAATCCTATGCGCTTAAATTTTAATATAATATTTATGCATTCTTTATTCAAGTAAATATTCGCAAAGATTATAAAATAATATTCAATTATCCAAGTGACAGAAACACAAACTTTTTAAATTAACGTATAGCTGAGCTCATTTATAAGAAATTAAATTTATTTTATAAAATTTTATTTCACATGTTTGCTACACTTTAACCATTTATCTGGATATAAATAAGAATATACCATGAATTAATGATGAATAATACTTTCATCATATATAATTTTTGTTTTTCAGGAAAAATTAAGCAAAATCTTGAATGATTTTATTTTGAAAGACGAAATTCTGCAATCGTTTATAAAGACGAGTTATTTGAGTTCTTCGTGTTCTTATGGATCAATAACATGAATCTTCTTTCTTACTATTTATTAATTTCCAGATTTGTACAAGAATTTTCAACATAATAAATACAGAGATACCTATACCATCAGCTCGATACATTCACCATCGTAACATTTTATTACGCATATCCCTGCATCCAAGTCGACAGAGAAAATTATTTCCATTCGTTGAAACGTCGTCTGATATCCATCTGCCCACTTTTTTCTTCGATATTAAATACTTTGTGAATGGCGCCCTGCGATCCGGTGTCGCTCTCCGGTGAAGCCTATTCTTAGGAATCGCCCCAATAACGTTAGTGGGTCGTTCGACGCGATGCTGCGACATTATGAGCGCTTTATTACTTTCACTTTTTTCTCCTCGAATTCATTTTATCGTCACATTGGTACATATTCGCTGACAAGAGCTGTTTAGCGAGCAAAAATTGTCGTAGGTTCTGTATTACATTCAATATTTATGTATTGAGTTTTATTTTTCATTTTTTCAATGCAATTATGATTCACAGAGCTGAAACTGGCTGCCAGACTTCGTACGCTGCCAGGAATACGAACGAATATGGATTCAGAGCTTTGGACTTCCCGGAACATAATAAATTTTAATAACATTTTATCCATTTGAATATTATATTGTAAAGCGAAGAATATGAAGTAATATCCATCATCTTTTAATCAGTATATTTTCACCAATTGGATAAAATGCCATTTGAAAACCTTTTTCCTCATCAACTTATGCAGATATTTATAATTTATTAATTATATTTATGTTCCTCCGAGACCTTTTATATTTTTATATAAAATATTTCTCTTGTCGTTTTTTTAATGAAATTTTTTAAAATGCTATAATTAATCTTGATAATAACTTGTTCCTTCCTCAAAGTTTATTAAGCTTTAGAACATTAAAAAAATTCTTCCAGCAAAAAAGGTTTAAAAACATATTTTCAGACTATTGAGAGATACGAATGTATTGAATTCTTTTTTCGGAAATTCAGAAAAGAAGAGCCAATACCGCAGACACGTAAAAACATTCTCAATTATTATGGAACCAGTATAGTTTATAATGGAAGTTAAGTGCCAATGGAGTAACCCGGTATTTGTTTTATAAATAATTATTTAATGTTAGAATTTTTAGTATAATTAAAAAGTTTATCCACAGTTTTATATACTTTTATTATATTTGATAAGTGCAATATTGTTATATTTGATATACGCAAAAATTTGTGAAAACGTTTTCGTTTATAAGCCTAACATGATTCAATAAAAATTTTTACTCCTCTTTGTATAACAATAACAATAATTTGACATTGACGATCGAGACTCTACAATTGCACTATAGAGTCATTCTGAAATTTTCATAATTCTGAAAATATTCTTTTTTCTTTTGAAAATTCTTTAATAAATATATAATAATGATGTTGCATTCCTCATTGAATATGATGTTCGGATTTCAAATAAAATCCGAGTGGAATACAGTTGGATACAGCCAGATATTTTGTACATGGTTGAACCAGCTATTTAAATTTATTGGTATCGATATTACAGTTTTTTTTAAACCACAGCTACTTTTTGAGTTACACTATTAAATACTATACTCATTTAACCTACCTTCAATTTCTTAAATATTTTAAATATTGACCATTCATTCAGAAAAGATTTTTTCATTTTAAAATTACTGAAGAACAATAAAATTCTTTTATACACGCTTATGCTGCTACATGAAACGATACCGATATTCGTCGTTATTATATTAATTAACATTTTCGTATTACTAAAGTCTCCATTACAGAATATGGAGAGAAGGTAGAACAATAGGTTAATAACAGTAATTGTAATTACAAAAACAAATTAATATAAAACAAGTTTATTACTTAATAATAAAGCAACTAAAGACGTAATCGCATTTTCTTTCATCCACGCTTATTCAAATGAAAATATATTATGAATCGCTCAAAAGTATAATGGCTTTATATTTTTTTAAATATATTTTAAGTTCTTTGGAAATCATAAAATTAAAGTATTTATCGTCCTCAAACAATATAAACTTAGGCTTATACATATGTTTAAAAAAAAAGAAAGTTCAACTAATCAGAAACTTATATACTAATAGAATTACCGATTTATTTAATGATAAACAATGAAATGTAAGTGTACCCATATCTGTCTCTAAACTTTTTAATCTGTTATAATTTTTGTGTCCGAAACATTCGATTGAAAAAGTGCCAGATTTATTAAAATACAATCTATTAAAAAAGTATTTTCAGCGATGATCACTTACTTGTTATTTCTTATTGCAAAATCATATAACTTTGTAATGTTAATGACACAGTATCGTTATTCTTTATTTATTAAAGGGAAGTTAATAAGCGATAATAACAAAAAATAATGGTAAATTTAGTATTTAACTCCGCTAATCCCCTTATTTTATTAATTAATTCGATTGTGTATACGTTCAGCCAACTACCTCCCGATACAATAAAGCAAGTAATCCGTACAATTTAACGGGAATTTTACGAGAATTCGCATAAATAACCACATTTCCGAACGACCGAGGAAAGCAAACAAACGGCAGCAGCCACCGAGCGTCAACCGAAAACTTTTATGTATATCACGTTCCAGCATTCGGCGGAAAACCGATACGTCAATCCGTGCGGGCAACGCAACGCATCGGCACGCGGCACAATTATTCCCGACAGAAGAGAGAAAATCCCTCTCTCTCTCTCTCTCTCTTCGCGGGGGAAAAAAAGAAGAAGCGGGAGAACTCGCCACTCGTTTCTCCATCTCTCTCTCCCTCTTTCGTTCGGTTATAGGAGGAAAAAAATAAAACCGAGCTTGCGTGCGCGCTAGCCAGCGGGCGAGCGAGCGAGAAGGAGAGAGAAAAATCTCCGTGGAAATAAACCCACGGCTCGAAGCTCGCGAGAGCTCGGCAGCTCTCTCTCTCTCTCTCTCTCTCTTTCTCTCTTCCTCCCTGCGGCTCTCTGCGTGCTCGCCATTTTTGGATTCCCCACCCGCCCGCGTATCAGGGGCCGCGGGCGCGCTCTAGAGACGCCCGCCGTCGAGGCGCACACGGGAGACACTCGACGCGCGTCGCTCCGAACGCTCGGGTAGGTAAGTTTTTTGGAACGACGGCGACTTTTTCCTGCGATAACTACTGCTGCTGCACTGCTTCTTTCACGCCGAGGTGCGAGAACGAAGAAAGTTTTTCACGAGGGGTGTGCGCGCCAGGAGGACCGCTGCAGCCGGACATATAACGTGTACGCGAGCGCGTACATATACACCTGCCAGCGTTGCGCGCTGCTAATTTTGGCTTTGGCTGCCCGTGTGCTCTCTGTGCGTATGTGAGACTTTCAGCCTTTTTCAGAGAAGACTACACTGGAGAGAACAAGTGGCAGAGAGGAGAGAGACAGCCGCCCATCCCCGGATCGTCCACGATGTTTGCGCTTCGACTTTGGTTTTTGCACTCTGACGCTACCACTACTTCTTCTTCTTCTTCCGCTTCTTGCCGCAGGCAGTAAGTACTAAAGCTTTTAACACGCATCCGCGCTTTTTTCCCCACCTTCATTATCTTATTGTACTAATTTTTTTAACGACAAAATCGCCTGCCGATTCCTCGTAAGTGCAACTATACGCGACCGAGGAGAGTTTAGAGTGGAAGAGGCGAAAATTTTGAGTACGGGCTTCTCAAGCTCCGAGCCGGCGAAGTTTGCCGCGAAACGAGCCAGCGCTGGATCGGCACTGGGGCTGGAGACGGACGCAAATAGCTCGGGGCTCGACTCGCGCAGTGTTATTTTCGAAACTATAACGATGCACGGCCGTCGTAAAGTCCGTTTGTTAAAATGTCGGACGGCTCGCGTTTAATTTCCAATGAATTTTTTCCAAAGTGATATCGCCGCGCGATACGGAATTTAGTGTTGATTTAGTGCTGCCGGACGGATATGGCTGTGTTATGAAAGTGGCAAGTAATTCAATACTCTTCTATTTTTAAACGCGATTTCCCACTACTCGGAGTTTTCGTACATCGATATAACTCGAAGACACGTTAACAGATGTCGGGTTATGGCGGTTGTCGAGTAAAAAATCGAAATTTCATTTAGCGCAGGTTCAAAAGTATATGATTCTCTGAAATATATAAGGTAAAATTGTACACGTATCAATCACTATGACAAAATTAACAATTAGAGACGATATTTTTCTCATTTTTTAATACATGTACTTTCTTTTCTACGAGTTCTATCGTTTTCAAGTGTGCAATATATATATACCTAACTAATGATTTGAAAAACTAACGAAAACATGTTTGCGAATTGAAAATGTCGTGGCGACAAGTGCAAAACAGTGTTACGCCTCATTAACAATAACAACGCGCGCGTCACGCGCCTTTCGAGAGAGGAAAAAAGTTCACGCTCCGAAAGAAATAACCGAAAATCCGGGAAAGTCTCGCGGGTCCGGCCGCGGGAATTAGGTCATCGCGCGAGCCAGCGACGCGTGAAAGAGAGACGGAAACGCGTATAGAGGAGGGAAAACGAGAAGAAGGAGAAGAAGAAGGGAGGAGAGCGCGTAACGGGCGGAATGCGCGCATTCTTGCCAAATTCTATTTTAAAGCCGCCTTCGCGCCCGCGCGCGCGCACCGTGGGGCCGAACCAGGCCGCGACGAAAAATTATACGCGCGCGGGGCCGAAATCGCCAGCGCGGGGGGTACAAGGCGCGCAATGAGCCTCAAGGTCGTCGTTGGTCCTTAGGGGGAAGAAAGAAAGGACGAGGGATTGTCGCGTGTGTGCACGCAGAATGCAGGCCGCGGTGCGATCGGTATGCCCGTCGCGTGCTATTCGAATCGCGCGCGCTTCGGTGACGGTGGAACGAGCGGCGCGCAAGCTTCGGCTGCGGATTGATACAAGGTGTGTCGGACATTGTTTCGGTGATTGGGCGGGCAGGAATTTAAATCGTCGTGTGGTTTTTCGGGGCATTTAAATTCGATGTTCGTGTACGTGGTTGTAAATACGAGGGATTTGGTAACACGATAGGTATTAAGTTAGAGAATATTATGAAAGATATGGCGTCTGGTCTGGGTTATGTAGAAGTTTGGATATTGGTTGGGACAGAATTAGAATAAATAAAGAAAAATTCATTATTAAAAAATTAAAAAAGGTGGATGCTACAATTAATTAAAACAAAATGTCGAAACTACTTAACGAATGCTTTTAATAATCCATAATTAAAGATAAATGTTTACGAGAAAAATAAACGAAACGTGAAAATATACCTACCTTGAACTTATAATTTAAACGTTATAGTTTTCTAACTTTAGGATGTCCGATTTAAAATAATCAGTGATCTCATTCCATGATATTTTTAAATTCTGATATAAATTTACATAATTTTAATTTAGGAGTATTTTCGGTTTAAATATTACATTTTCGTGCTATGCTCATTGCAAAACCCGAGTGTGGGTATTACAAAACAACGTTGACATTTTAAAAGTGTTTGAACTATAAAACTATAAATAGTACATTGAAAATTTTACTCGTTCGCGTTCATTATAACTTTGTACTGAAATAGCGCATTTCATTTCAAAATAAAATTTTTCATTCGTAACTCTACTCGGCAAAACTAAACTAGTGTTAGCTGATTTTCCGTGGTCATCAGCATAGCTCGACTTTCCCCAAGCCGAAATCCGGTTCCCACCCCATTATCCATCGACGACAAAAAGCATCGGGCAAGTATGGAAATGAGGTTATGGTTGGCATAAGGTCGCGGCTTGGCCACCCCCGTTCGCGTACTTCATACTTGACTTTGGGCCGCTAATGCAGCGCGCATCGATTTCCCCTGCGCTCGCGGGATGCTCGCGCTCCGATCTCGATTTAGAAACGCGCGGTCCGCGCTAACGCCATCCGTGACAATGGCCGCCGCCCCCTATTGTGTGACGCAGGGGACGTCGATTGGCCCGTCATCGAGCCGCCCTCCTCCCACTCGCGCCCGGCTCATTGTTTGGGTGACATCAGACACCGCCGTGTGACTAAATCACGACGAAGGCGTTCAAACGGATTTAAACTCGAGCGACGGATTTTGTAACTTTCAACGATTTGGGAATTCGGCGCGGTATTTTTGTAACCCGAACGCGCGCGCGCGATGCCCGATGGCGCCTTCGGCGGGCTTTCAAGAGTGAATAATTATCCTGGGCTGTGGGGGAGGGTGATGTTGATTTGTGAAAGGAAAGTTTAACGTGCCGATTAATATACTCGACTACGGTGATCGTTATTATACAATGTTCGTCTGTTTTTATTACGAAGTATTTTTGAAATGTTATACCGATTTTGTCTTTCAACTCGTTTTATCTTCTAGAATCTAGCAATTAGAAACTGAAAATTGAACTTTTTCCCCCATAAATTAAACGAATGAAAAAAAAGTGATACGAAAGGTCAGCATGGCAAACGAATGTAAAATTACACGTAGGATATGCATCTGACGTCAGGCGAGGAAAGAGCAAGCTTGATACACGTTAGACCGGCGAACAAATAGACGAGAGCGCTGGGAAAACACGACAGTCGATTCACGGTATTTCGGTCACAATCCCAATTCCGATCGCCATGAATCCGCGCTTTATAATTCCCGCACTATAGCGCGCGGACGTGGGAAGGTGAAGCACATAATATCTTTCCCACCTCTCTCTCTCTCTCTCTCCCGCGCTCTTGTGCACGCGAGAGCTAGCGTTGTTTTGCAAAAGTCACATCCCTCCGGGAGGCTCTATAAATAAAGCCTCCTCTCGTTCGCTCTCGAAAATCTCTCTCTCTCTCTCTCTCTCTCTCTCTTTCGCTCTCGGAGATTTTCACGAGGGAAGAAGATCGGGTGTCGGCGACCAAGTAAAGCTCGCGCGGAAGGCTGGAGAGAGCGAGGTATCCGCGAGAGCTTGCGCGCGCGCGTGTGTGTGTGTGTATCCCTTCGATGATTTCCCGTCTCTCTCTCTCTTTCTCTTTCTCTCTCTCTCTCTCTCTCTCTCTCTCTCTCTCTCGCTCGCGCAGTGCCCGCCACGGGATTATTAATAGACTCCACGGCTCTAATGCTATTTCCGTAGATATCCGTTCTGTCTCGCGGCCGCTCAAAGCGCGCGCGCGCGGTGCGGTGCGAACCTGTGCGCCCGCACGTCTGTTTTTTTCCAAGCAAATTTTTCAAAATGCTCTCGCTGTTTTTCCATTTTAGATAGAATAGAGATGACTGGATGTGTTCGGTCGAGGCGAAATAATGCATTTTCTATATAGGACAAATGTTAACCGTCGATTGTATTATGTGGGAGAATACATGGCGAAGTAAACTTTAGAATTTGATCAGTAAAATAAGTACTTGCTGATTAAAAGTCACAAGTCACTATTGTCAGAAAAATTTTTGTAGCACACCTTTCGGGATCTCAAATAATATGATTTTTTTTCAATAAAAACGATGAAAGTTTCTAAGATAATTTTTCACGTAAACCTTCTTTTAATTAAATTTGTTTAAATTTAATATAAAAAATTTATCGTAGAATCTACCATTTCAATGTATAAGTAGATCTGTAAAATATTGTTTAAGAAAATTTTCAATTAATTTATATTTCAGCATGATCTTTGACATTGATTTAATATAGTTGTACTTTGAATAAATAAGCTCAGTTGTGGTTTTAAATAAATAGTATTTTTTAATCATAGGCATAATAAACAACTAAGATAATTATTAAAAAAAAAAGTGATAGAAATCATGTACGAATAACGGAAGAGATAAAATAAAACGACCTTTAATAATGTAATAACGATTACATTCAATTCTTTTATCTATGGTATAAATTATTTCATTTACTGTGAAGTTCTTAAATTAAAATCTGTCCCCACCTTTTTTACGATATTTTTCGGATGGTCGAAAAGAAATGGTTTTCCCAAGCTTCTGCTATTTCCGTTGAAATTCCGTAATCGTTATGTATACGCTGCCGGGTCTATTTTGGAGGAATAATTTATAAAACAAACTATTCTCTAAAAATATTGAAACAACATGTCACAAATAAACATGTAATAATAAATAATAGAATAATATATTTAACAATAAATTTTAAAAAGTTTAAAGTAATAATGAATGGATAAACAAAACTTTCACGTTAAAACATAGAAAACTACGCAGTATTAAACATTACATCTATAAAAATTTATAATAAAATATAAAATTTTGCCATACGTATTTGCATCTTATTACCAGAGAGTTATTTAAGTCATTGTCACATTCTCTAACCTTGTTAGTAACATACTTCATATAATTTTCAAGCACCAAAATAAAAAGTGTCACAAAATCGTCTCGGTTACGTGGTTTCAATCTTATTTACGTAAAATTGTTTATGCGACGTTTAGGAGCTCCGAGCGCTGCCAAATCTTTCGGCTTTCAGAACCTCTCAACGTGACAGCTATTATTATGGGCTCTTAAAAACAGTTGATTTGTTTTTTCTTTGGCTAAATAAGTAATTGGAAAATGCGTATCATTTTTCACTACTTTTAAATATAAACAATATAATTGAGGGACTGGAAACGAAAAGGGGTCATATCGGGTGTTCAATGAATGGGCTATGCCACCTTTTTATTTTCAGGCCCTGAATTATGCTTTAAATTAATTTTTAATTAAAAGTTAATTTTTCTAAAAGTAAAACCATTCGAAGCTCATACTATATAAGAATTTATAGTATACTAAAGGAATGATTAGCTTTATCGTGGACAAGCGTTTTGATTTTTGTAAATAAAATAAAGTACCTATAGGCATACGCCTATACGCCTGTGTATTTAATTGAAATATTGGTGAAAAATTAATTGTACAATTTATAATAAAACTCGTTCATATGAGCCTGTATTTAGATTACTAACAATCTAAAGTATCGTTTTTGTTGTGAGTGCATTATAATTGCAAATTGCAAGCCATGCTTCAGCTTTCGCGCGTTATTTTATTTAGTGATGTTAAAAGCTTACTGGACACACATTATTACCTTCGGAATATGGATGATTATGCAATGATTGAATATACGTCTCGTTCTTCGCAGCAGTTCTGTTGATTTTTCTCTGAGGAAGCGCAAAACACAAAAGCCGCCACCATGGACGCGATCAAGAAGAAGATGCAAGCGATGAAGCTTGAGAAGGACAACGCGCAGGACAAAGCCGATTCCTGCGAGGGACAGGCCAAAGAGGCCAACCTCCGCGCGGACAAAGTCCTCGAGGAGGTCCAGGACCTGACCAAGAAGCTCAGCCAGGTCGAGAACGACCTTGTCACCAACAAGTCCAACCTCGAGCAGAACAACAAGGACCTCGAAGAGAAGGAAAAGGCTCTGACCAATGTAAGCATCGAACCTTGTTATCTTTTTTTAACTCTATTCGTCAGATTCTTAATTGAAAAACTTTGTCATTAATGAATTGCGGTATTATTGAAACAAACGCGCATTCGTGAATGGAAATATACACCGATTCAATGTCAGGTCTGACTGTATTTATTACTCTTCCACTTTGATGTTTAGCTTACCCCATTTTCTTCAGTAATAAATTATTAATTATATAAAATATCGTGAATATCGTTTGGAAATTACGCAGAGATATTTCAAGTACTGCAATACATTTAAATGGAAATATTAAATTTGGGATCCTATATAAAGATCAAAAGCTTTTTAATTACTTAAAGTAAAACTGTCACTCGCTTCAACTAGCAACATTTAAATTCAAACGCACGTTGAGTGACTGCGTAGCTACAAAAGTTCATAGTAGCTCGACAAAGATAACTTCAAAGTCTTCTGCTGTTAATTAATCTTTGGTCGTGCACAGGCCGAATCCGAAGTCGCTGCCCTCAACAGGAAAGTCCAGCTGATTGAAGAGGACTTGGAGCGCTCTGAGGAACGTCTCAACACTGCCAGCTCCAAGCTCGCCGAAGCTTCCCAGGCTGCTGACGAATCTAGCCGGTAAATATTCTTCACTCTCATGACAAAATGCTTAATTTTTATTCGTTGAATTTGTCGTTACGAGAGTATTAATTATTGACTTAAATTAATACTCTCGTTTTATCATAATTTGTTGATTATAAAAAGGAAGTCCATAAGATAATGTTGTAATTATAAAAAGTTTTGAATGTAAGACTTTCTTATACCATAACATTTCAACAGTTAAAACAATAAAAAAATTCTGCATTTATTTATTATTTTATAGAAAGTCCTTATAAATATTTTTTCATGTGTATTTTGTAAAATTTTGACAGAATTAATATGCAGTAAAATTTACGTCACCTCATCATGTAATATTTTTGTCACTTTAGAAACAGGCACCTAAAATAATCATTTGTCTTTATCAGTATGTGCAAAGTGTTGGAGAACCGTGCCCAGCAGGATGAGGAGCGAATGGACCAGCTGACGAACCAACTCAAGGAGGCCCGTCTCCTCGCTGAGGACGCCGACGGCAAATCTGACGAGGTATCCCGCAAGCTGGCCTTCGTTGAAGACGAGCTCGAGGTCGCTGAGGATCGCGTCAAGTCCGGAGAGGCGTAAGTTCATTTTCATTTAAATATTCTTCTTGGGGGGTTTTTAGTTTTGAGTCATTAAATATGAAATATATTAACTATATTCTGATTGAACGGTACGGTATACAGTAATTTAAACAACTTCAATCGTATGTTAATTTGATATCTCAAGAATGAAGTTTTATTATAGTAAATTTTGGTCCTAAAACAGTTTTCAATTAATAATTATTTGATTATAAAATTAGAGGATCCCTCGTGATATAAAATAATGGAATTAGTTCAATTATAACTATAGATTTAGGAAATCTGTGTCAAATTTGTGATGATGTAACCTTGTTTGATATGAGTAAAATAGTGTAACTTAGCAGTAAAAACATAAACCATCATAACATTTCTCAAAATGTGAATATTCTGTTCTCAGCAAAATCATGGAACTGGAAGAGGAACTTAAGGTTGTCGGAAACAGCTTGAAATCTCTGGAAGTTTCTGAAGAGAAGGTATGAGAGCCTAAATTTCTGTTTTAAAGTATTATTATACTTTAAGTTATGTATTACTTAAAATATGTTTTGAACGGTGCCTAACTTTAGTTTTTATATATGAAGTTCACTGAATATAATTACCTATTATACAGGCCAACCAAAGAGTTGAGGAATTCAAGCGACAACTGAAGACCCTCACAGTCAAACTAAAGGAAGCCGAAGCCCGCGCCGAATTCGCCGAGAAGACGGTCAAGAAGCTCCAGAAGGAAGTCGACAGGCTCGAAGGTCAGCTTTTTAAACTCTCACAAATTAACAAATCTGTTTGTTACCTTTTTTCTAGGATTTTTGAAAGTACATTTCTAATTTTATTCATTAGCGTATTTTATAGTAGAATAAGTAGTATTAGCTATAATCAAATTTTCGAATATATGATTTTTAAAAACAGCGAAAATGAATTTTATATGTATTAAATAATATTCGTTGTTTAGCTTTATGATTACAAATATAAATTAATAATATTTTTTTAGTTCTTGTATTCGAAAAATTGATGATTAGAACATAGAGTAAACGATATTTCGAAAAATATCGTTTCTACCGTACAGAATTGATTGTTTCACATTTGATACCTGCATCTGTAGTTCTTTAAGTCGGAAAACAACTAATCAATCATTTTTTACTTTTTTCCTAGTCAACCGTAGATTTTTCGATAAAATTCGTAGGGACGTAGCCCAACCAGCGACAAGCGAACTTTTTGATTTTTTATACGGTGCCGCATTTTTGCATTTGACGGTGCCGTAACTAGTTCTTTATCCATCCAAGACCTTTTAGACAAAAAGAAACCGATTTCTCATTACAGACGATTTGTTCTGCCAGAAGGAGAAGCACAAAGCAATTTGCGACGACTTGGACTCGACATTCGCCGAGCTAACGGGCTATTAGACAAATTTGAAAAAAATGAACAAACTTTAATTATTAACGGAAAATTCATTTTAAACAAAAGCAAAAGTACCCTGACCCGCGATAGCCAATTGTACATGTGTATATTCCATGTTTTGCCACGTGTAAACGCTGATAACAATGACACAACGTCGTCTTTTACTATTTATTCGTGTTTCACTCCTCTTTCAATTAACTCGGTCTTTCACCCGCTGTTTTCCCATACAAGATCACAAATCAATTGTAATGAAAATATTTTTGTACGATGTTTTCTGTGCCAAAAAATTTAAATTAGAATACAAAAATGTGGGGCTCATAACACTGTTTTAAATATTATACTATAATGATTGTTATCAACTTTACATATATATTTAAAAGTTTTTAAAAGATTGCCTCAAATTAATGAAGGTCTCATTTTCGATACTCAATTGTAATTCAAAATAAGTAAAAATTATTCTATTAATTTGTAAATCCTTTCTATTTTTCATTTTCTAAGATTTTAGTTTATTTTAATTAATTAGCTTAAAAGAAAACATTTGTTTAGATTTATGAATGTTTATTTAAGGTAAGATATATTTCAAGTAGTGCAAAATAACTAAGGAATTTCTTGAATCGATACATGTTCATTTTAAAAAGGTATTAAATCAATAAAATATATTAAATGCGGTTAAAAGTCACTAATATGAGTAGTTTAACCAAGGTATACATAGTTTAAAGCTTTCAGTGTCGTCATTGCTAGTTAGACGCTTGTTTCCCCTTTACAATAAAATAAAGAAAGATTAAATATTGACACATAAAACAATATCAAATAATCAATTTAGTTGCAAAAAAGAATTAAATTGTACGAACTCGTAGCTTCACAGCGATGACCGAGTTGAGCCGAAAAAATTCTTGAGCAGCCGCAGGTATTTCGGCCTTACTACAACTTCTCTCTCTCTCTCTCTCTCTCTCTCTCTCTCTTTTCTATCTACCCCTCTACCTCTCTTTCTCTCTTTCTGTCTGTCTCCTCTTCCAAAATCTTTCGACTTGTCTGTCCCCGGCTGTTGTAGAGACGCGTGGTTATGTGAGAGAGGATATTCTCGTAGAAATAGAGCATGTGTCATTTTTGGCGCGCGCCCCGACCTCAACCCGTCCCCCGCCAGCCCGCCTTCCCCATACATGCGTCGCTCCCCACTTTCACATTTTTTTTGTGTATACTCCGCTGGCCGCAACACGCGATAGAGGTGATGAAACGTAGAGACAAGCCGTGAGGGTGCCTTTAAATTCACCATGCTACTTTGTGGTATTAGCTTTTACGAGATTAGTTTTCGGATTTTACGAGATTCTTGCTCTGTATGTACAAAGTAATGATCTGTAAATTAAAATGAATGCGGTATAGATATTGCGTTAAGAATTGTATATCGATATCATGGAATTTAAAGATACGTATTGAAGGCTTTTCTACGCATTTCCTCTGTGTGAATATTTAACTACAACTTGAGTTAGAAATTACGCAGGTGTTGGATCGACAGAGAGCACGTTATTAACAGCAGTTTCAGTTAAGGTCCTCAGAGCTTTTATATTTACTATAGAGACATTAGTTTCATAGAACAACTTTAGGGTATTCTCTGAATTTAAATCTATGCATATATAGACTTATACAAAATCAGTGATTATAGATGATAATAATCAGTGAAAATCCACTGACAATTAGTGAATGTTCACTGATTGTTAGTTATAAGTATACCACTGATTTGGTATCAGTGTATTATATACTGATTCAAATTTAGAGAGTAAGTTTAATTAATTAAACAATAACATTTTTTTCTTACAACATTATAATTTTATGCTGTTTTTAAACTGCTGCATTTATAATGGAGTAGTCTAAAATTATAATACTGCAATGGAAAAAATAATTATTTGCCCTCCAAATAAGGCTATTTGAGTTTTTCGAATTTAGCATCTTTGATAACTGATTTGCTTTCATGATGCTAAAACTAAACTCAGTTGCCAACTGCAGAATTACCTAGTTAAATTTAAATTAGGCGTCTTACGCATGCACAGAAATAACCATTTATAAACTTCATAGATATATAGATATAGTTAGATTTACAAAATGATAGTATGATAGAGATATAGTTCGATTAGTATAGTTTAGTTTTAATGTTTCTGTTTTCTATATTCTTAATTTATAAATGAATCCAATAAGCAATAAATTGATAATTAATATTTAATATTAAAATAAAGAACATGTCACATACTTAGTAAACTGGAAACTTAATTCAACCCTGAAAATCGACATTAATCTTCAAATCCTTTACTGTACCATTCATGCATAGGTTCTAAAGTAATTATTGTTTATTGGCTACACTTAAATTAAGCATAAAATTTTAAATAATCAATTTAAAATACACATGAATAAACATCGCCTAAAATAAAAAAAAAAGAACAGAAAATTAGCGACTAGCCAGTAGTTCAGTTCTAAAACCATAACATTGTCCAAACTGATCGATGTGTTTCTATGTTTTACAGACGAGCTGGGTCTCAACAAGGACAGATACAAGTCTCTCGCCGACGAGATGGACTCCACCTTCGCCGAGTTGGCTGGCTACTAAACATCCGATCGCCGTCCGAGGAAAACGAAGGACGGGCGAATCTAACGAACATCCCGCGCACAGCACGTACAACAGGTCGCGGCTGGCACGTCGCGATTTCGCGGAGAGATTATTATTCTGCAAATATCTCGCAACTGCAACAACAGCAACAGCAACATCAACTGCACGAAAAAAGCAAAACCAAAAAAAATTTACCGTTATTATTATTATTATTATTATTATTATTATTACAACCGCGTGTAATCATCGATTGTGGCCAATGTCCCATTTTTACGTTGTTCGTTTCGTTTTCGTCGATATAGCCATTTTCTAATTAAGGCTTTTTGTACAAATACACACGCACATATTTAATTGTATGATAATACAGCACTGTATATGTAACACGCAGAACGAATTAATAAATACATGAAAACACGTTGAACAGCGTGAAAATTGATCCTTTTTCGATCGATCTACACCCTTTCTACACCTCCTTAATTATATATTTTTAAATGTTACAAACTGGCCAGAACCGATGATTCTATTCATAATTATTATCTTATATAAAATATAAAAAGTGAATAGAAAAAAGGGGACGTTAAACCTAACATTGATTCATACTTGCCATTATGATTTACACAAACACGAACAAATTCTTACTGTGTATTTATAAAAAAAAAAAAATAATAAACTTGTCTGAGATCTAATTTCACAAAAATTTGTCTATTATTTCGGTGATGGCGTGAATCAGTCGATGTTATTTGTGGTTTTTGAGAATATATGTTAAAAGTAATTGCATTATCTAATTCATTTATGTTATTCTATTGAATTATTAATAAATGACTGTAACTGTTTTAATGGTTGTATTATTATTTAAAAGTCCTGCCTATATATTAACGTGCTAGTCACATATAGATCTGATATTTTTATAGATAGATAAAAACAAATAATTTAAATTATATTACTTTAAAGAAACTTAACATCTACCGTTATGGTTGCACCTGCATTATAAGTGTGGCATTTTGAAATTTATGAACGTTTCAATTTTTATATAATAATAATAATTAAACCATGCATAGTTTCAACCACGATTAAACTCACATTAGCATTTATACTATAGTTTATAAGATAATAATTCTCAATAAATTTTCGATGAGGAACTTTGTAATTCAAAATAAAATCTCTTATAAAATTGTTGTAAATTTCAAATACCTTCGAAGTGATTACTTTTTTTTCGCTTATTTAAGGATACTTGAATTTACTGATTATTGTAGGTATCCTATAGAAATGCAATGTATAATAGAATTTTGTCAGCTGCCAATCCAATTACAAGAATAGCAATCTTTAACATTAATCAAATTTCGTTCCTAAAATAAATGAAGGTGTCGTCCTTATTTTGACTTTTAAACTTTCTAAAACGATGTATCGATTTCACAGTGCAACTAAATTTGTTCAAGACTTAAATCGATATTTCTTTTTTAAAATTAATTATCTTTAAATGTCCAGCCGATAAAACAGTGTAGTGGTAAAGTATACTATTGCATCCCTTTTATGCATGTTTTTGTTCAACAACAAAACAAATATTAGCTCTCGTGTTGACGAAAGATATGTAAAAAATATCAAAATTTTTTAATTTCTAATATTTCTAAAGCTAATCATCAAATTTTTATAAAATTTCGAACAAATATTGCTCATACTATAAGTACACTAAATTCTTTGTAACTTTCAAGATAATATATAAAGCTCATGGCGATGAGCATGTAGAAAACCACGTATACATTGAAAAAAATACTAATTAGCAGAAAATCGTAAAAAGGGAGAAATTTGAAAAATTACGTGTAAAAGCCGCCATTTTAAATTTTGACAATCGACAACCACAACATTTTATCCCAACCGGCTATATATTGGTATATTTACCTGAATTTCTCTTATTTTTTAGAATCAAGGTAGTTCTTCAATGCAAACGTTTAATTGTAAACCTTAACACTGTCAACATTATACAAAATTATCAATGAAAAGTTTACCATTATAAAATCAAATGAATTTTTTTTCACTCAAATATTTAATCATTTTTTTAAATAACAACCGAACATAAAAAATTTTATGTAAAAAGTAATGAATCGCATGTGCACTATTGAATAACTTTTTAAAACATTCAGCATAAAATAAGTTTCTTCTTTAGGGTATTTGAGAAAATAAAATTTTTACTTTACCTCTTTATTACACACAATCCTCATGAAAACACGGGTAAAAACAAGTATTTGTATCAATTTCTTTTTTCGAAAATTAATCGACAACCTAGATTCAGAGACATTTAAGGATATTCAGTATAGTGTAAGGAATACGATTCATGTTTTGCGTAAGTTTTCCCAGTATTGTTATTTTTCAATTTTATTAAAAAAATTAAGTTTATTCATTTTAAAATTTATTAATTTTCTTTTTTACCTATTATATTTATTTATGTACATTTTATTTAATAACTTATTAGTTATATTATTATATCTTTCATCTATTTTATTGATGAATAGTATCAGAACTCATAGTATGCAAAATGGTAGTCCGACGATTGATTACATAGAGCTAAAGTCACGCGGTCAAGTATTAGCAAATCCTATTCTTTTTGAAAAAAAATATCATTTTTCCTCTTCCCCACCCTTTAATGTTGCAAACTAAATTTTTATATAATCTTAAATGTATTTCGAATATGTTTGCACAGTTCCAAAAATCATTTATTTATTGTTTTATTTTATACTACATATTTTTAACATAATATATATTGGCTAAAATGATATTTTGTAGTCTTTTAGTAAAAATAAAAAAAATGTTTTTTTACAGTCTTATTTTTATTTTATTTATTACGACAACGATGTAATAACTGAAAAAGGGTAGAAAAAGAGCAAAACACGAAGTGAAATTTTAGTTACGTATATATGCATCATGTGTTTATTATGCAAGACGTGCATAACTGGAATCTTAAAACAACTAGCTGCTTAGAATTTTGTACAATACCTAGTAAAAGAGATGCACGTAAGTTATGTGTCAAATAATGATGACCATGATAAAATTACCTTATGAAATGAATTACGATGTCAATCATTGACAGCCAAGGTAATAAAAACACCAGTTCATCTTGTGTTTGCGCAACGTTTCGTTGGATAGTTTCGCCATACCTCGTTAGAGAAAACAATTTTAATGAAAGGGCAAAAGAAAATTATAAAATCTTTTTATTTTATTTACAAAAATTTTCGTATGTAATTATTCTTATTCAAATGACGAAATCCATAATGTTAATAATGATCATTTTATTATTAATATGAAAACGTTTGATTGTGTAATTTACACTCTAAAAAGTTTTTGCATTTACTTGCAAATATTAGTCTCAACTTGTATTCAATTTTCATAATTTGCATTAATGATTCCGCAAATTGCTGTTTTCGTTTGGTTGCGGACAAGAAATGCTTTTTATTTACCTGTTTGAATTGAATGAATAAAAATTTTCATTATTTATATGTAATATTACTAAATACATGTTTGCAAATGTATAATAACTATATAGTGATATTTTTCGAATATACAATATATTAGAGTTCTATTATATACGTAAAGATAGTAAACTATTACAATTGATAATTTATTTCGTTTTTATATTTTTCTAGTCAATATACAATCAATGAATATATCATCCTAAAAATTTTTTACATTGTTTGACCTCTTCAAAAATATAGGTGTATCGCTACATGAAAATAAGTGGTTATATAATTTTAGCCTTAGATTTAGAATATGCAAATGTCAGATAATGGATTCATAGCATTACTTCTCCGACAGTATAGTCCAATAAGGGGAAAGTAAACTGTCTTTCAAGGCTTTCTTTCGCCAAATTTATTTAAATGGTCATGGTATGAACTAATGTTTAAACAAGTAGTGGCAAATGTTGTTGAACCACCATAGACACTTAAAAATTTTCTGTAAAATATGAATCCTGTGTAATTTAAATTTTGTGTAAAATTTCTTGTGTAAAATTTGACACAATATTTGTGTAAAATGCACACGAGTGTATGTAAAATTTTAATTTTACAGAAATTTTGTGTAATATGTTCAATTTAAACTTTGTGTAAAATTTCAAAGTATTCAAATTTTTGTATAAAATTTTTAATTTACACTTCTTTTGTCTATAAATTCTTGTGCAAAACGGTGGTTTTACACAAATTTTTGTATAAACGGCGATTTTCCACAAATTTTTGTGCGATTTTACAAAAATTCTTTAATAAAATTTTGAGACAATGTTTGTGTAAATCATTTACACACATTTTTGTATAAAATATAGAATATAGAGGGAAATTCATATTTTACACAAACTTTGTACAAAATAGAGATAACATTTTACGAATGTAGTTTGTCACAAAGGAAAAATGTCCAGGGAAATCGATTTTCTTTAAATTTTCTTAAAAATTGGTGTACATACTATGTTTCATTGATTTTCAAAACCTCCAGTATAGGGAGCAATACTAATTATTGAGATAGTTAATGCCAAAGTTTGCAACTTTAACATCGAAGCATAGGTTAAGTATGTATATTTAATTAAGACTCATTTTAATTATTGTAAAACCAATTTTTTTTAAAATTTTCTTAAAAAGCAGTATATTATACTAGACTCAAAAAGGAATAATGTAGAATATTTTGTAATATGGCAAGCGATACTATTTTTGGGAAAATTGCTATTTGAAGAAAAATTCCTATATGTTATTTGTATATCTATATATAGTGGCATCGTACGTAAATCGTAGTATTGTTTCAAACATCGTACAGGCACCTTATTTTTTACGTCGTCTTTTTTTATAATTTTTACAATAGTATACAGAGATAAATGAAGAGTTTTTACCATAAATAATATGCTTATAGTAAGACTTGTGCGATATTGTGATTTTGATGACGTCATTGGTCGTCATTAACTACCTTAAGCTGATATGATACCAACACTATAACTAAATTCTGGGTTCCCATTTTTCTCCTTCAATGTTAAACTTTTTGAAAAAAACTCTTTGACACGTTTTAAATTTAATAAAGAACTACAACGTACCAAAGAGTTTTTTTGTTAAAATTAAAAATTGAATGATAAGAACGGGAACCCAATTTTGAGTAATAGCGTGGGTATCGTAGCACCTTAAGAAAATAATTAGGACATGAATTCGTTACCTTTTGGAAAGAATAGGACAGTATTTAATATCTTAATCTATATCGAAAACTTGGTAAGTTTGAATGATAAATATAAGCATACTTATTCAATACACTTAATAACAATTATATTCATATATCTTATGGTTTATCCCCAATCAAATTTCATAATGAAAACTAATTTTGTTATTTAAAAAAATGCTTAACATAGAAACGAAATATTTGTGAATACTTTTTGTTAAACACAGAGTGTACTTTTATGAATAAATATTTCATAATGATTATTTCTCTAACGTTTTTTATTATAAGTAGTTCACGCACTTGCAGCGTATTTCGCTGGTCCCGCCTTTTTCACCTTGTCTGCGAAAAATATTCGCTTAAAAAAGTTGACTTGTATGATTCTCAAGGTTGAAAAGGCTCGGATCCACGTGCTGTCGGCGGACAATGATTGGCCGCGAAATGCCTTGCGAGTGCGAACATCGGTCTTTTTTCTTTGCCTTGAATCTCCCGTAAACTTGTTCACCCAGTTGCGTACAAGAGTGAGAGAGTATCTTGATGTATGAGGCCAAATGTTGGGTCACTCGGCTCGTATATAAACAGTTCATTTCACTCATTTCGGCATCACTTGTTCTCCAGATCGACGAGAAGTAACTTCTATCAAAGGTTAGAGAGCAAATACTTCTTTGACAGTGCGTGTTTGTGTGAAAAGTTTGTTATTCAATTTAAAAATTATATTTTGTGCATAAAAAAATTCAAGTTTAAAAAAAAAAAATTTTTTCAAGCATATTTCTTTTATGGAACATTTGAGCAGTTTCTCATATATTTTGGTAAAGTTATCCTTCGTAAAAAATAAAACCAAGTGTGTTTCTTAAATGTTGCAGGCTCAACAAACAACCGAAAGGTCCTCTACAAAATCATCATGCAACAGTTCATCGTTCTCGCTGTTCTGATTGCCTGCGCCTACGCCGCTCCCGGAATCGGCCATGTGTCCACAATTGCGGTTGCTCCAGTAGCCGTAGCCCACGCCGTGCCCGTGGCCACTAGCTACCAGAACACATACCGCGCGCCCGTGGTGAAGGCCGCCCCAGTGATCGCCACCGTCCACGCCGCCCCGGTAGTCGCCACGCACACGATCGTGAAGACTGCTCCCCTCGTTGCCGCCGTCCATACACCAGTGATCCATCATGCTCCAGTGGTCCACACTCCCGTGATCGCCCATGCCGCCATCCCCGTAGCCCACGCCGTACCCGTCGCCACCAGCTACGCCCACACCTACGGCTACAAAGCCCCCGTCATCAAGACTGCCCCCATCCTTATCCATTAATTCGTCTTCAGAGTTAAAGTAAATCTAAATACTTGCATTCTATTGTAATACGATTATCATCATGCTGTGCTTTCCATTTATTTATTTGCAATATTTATACGACTGACCGATATATACTGGTATTATACTGGAATCCAAAAGCCATCATGCCTTGCCTCCTATTTATTTATTTGCAATAATCACATAAAGATTTATATTAAATAAATCAGGTTTTCTTTATTATTTGTGCATTTTTTTTATTGAATTATTTATCCCTCTCTCAAACAATGTATGCACTCACAGACACACACTCAGTGCAAATCCCCCGAAATATGCAACAAAACCTGAAGTATGGTTTTGAAAAAAACTTTTCCATCACATCTACGAGACCTGATTTATCTCGTTGTTTGTAGTATAGAAATTCGTAGTTGAGCAGCGTCCATCGAATGGTATACTTTTTCTAGAACAACTTATACTTTTTAAGAAAATCGTAGAAAAACGTCCTCTTCAAACCTCAGCCATTTAGCCCAGAAACGATCTACTCAAAGTTTCAAAAAAGAAATTGACACTAGAAAAAACGAGCATTCATTCGCTTTTTTAAATATTAACAAATATCGATTCCTTCAAAAGTTATAAAGGTTTGAAGTTGAACGTCGAAAAGGCATAAAAATGCTCTCTCAATGCCTTTTCGACGTTCAACTTCATACCCTTACAACTTTTGAAGGAATCGATATTTGTTAATTCTAGAAAAAGTAGGTATACCATTTGATACTATACTGGTAAAAGAAATTCGTGGAGGCTCAACCACGTATTTCTCTTACATGTAATAGGTACTACAAATAACGAAAAAAATCAGGTCTGGTAGATATGCTCGAAAAAAAATATTTTTTCGCCATACCCTGACCGGAAGTACCACTTTCGCTCCCGGCTCAAAAAACGTAAATGTGGTATTTTCCGGCCAGGTATAGCGTAATAGTATATTACGCACCTAGGGAGAAAAGAATGCCTCAGATCTCATGTTTGTCACCCGAGCCGAAGGCGAGGTTACATGTGAGGTTACATGCGAATTTACGTGCGCTCTGGGACATCCTTTACCTTCCCTAAGTGCGTAATATAGTATAAAATCATATTTCGGATTTTTTCGCAGATTTCAAGGGATTTGTACATACACACGCACGTGTACACATGAAGAACCATGCATACAACAGTGAAGAAAAATGACTAACAATTTAAAAACCTTTTGTGATTAGTTTTCTTTACAAAAATTTTCGAAATAATTTCCATTTGATCTTTGGAATCAAAAGATTTCATCCAGAATGGCGCTATTTCAAAATTGAACATTAAACATTACAAAATACACTAATAACAGATATTAAAAATTCGTATTTCATACAAAATCTTAAGAGTGCCAAATTTTTTGTAACAAATGTAAATCTTCGTTACTTTCGTCCATTTATTGATTAACTTGCGATGTTACGCAACATTTATGAAATGTTTAGTTCTTATACAAGGAAACATGCTCTGGGTTCATGTTTAAGAATTTATAAACAACGAAAACATATTTGTGCTGAATAACATAGCCTGATTCCTTTAGTGGCATTTTCGGCTTCGGTGTGAGGAAATAGTATACTACTCGCCTTCGGCTCGGGTGGCAATTTACACGAGATATTCACTGTCCAAGTTTTTTCCTCCCATGGTGCGTAATATATTAATTCCTATGCGCAAATGGAATGTTACTTCTCAAAATAAGATGAATTAATTGAAGCGACAAAAAATTAATGTACTTAACAAATATGTACGCTACACTAAAAAAAATTAAATTTTTAAACGCTGTATTTTTATCAAAAATTGACATAAGAGATACAAAAGTCGAAGAACGGGTTAAAATTATATAAAAATTTTGAAAAAGAAGCAAGAAATGATTTGTGTACCGTAATAAGAATATAAATAATTAGGTACAATTGCGTTACAGGATCAATGATCTGACAAAAACAATATTATACTTTTTGATACCAAAGGATAAAATTTGAAATAGTTTATTTCAAAATTTCATATATAATTCGTTTTAATTTAATCATGTTACACATTCAGCTATGTAAATTGCTGTGTCCCGTTTACAACATGCTGTAATATTACGCTGTAATACAAAACACTATGCATCTTTCTCTGGAGTATAAAAAAGTTTCTTTTTATAAGTTTTACTTGCAAACAAGTCTGTAGCGTTCGTAGCAATAAGTTAAGAAAAATATTATTATCTGATCTTTATGAAAGTCTTTATAAAAATTAGTTTCGTGTTACAATTATAATATTATTATTATTTAATGTCTTAACGCAGAATCTGCTCAATATTACTACCCTACCTATAATATTAAAAAATACAATTTTTGGGACTTATAGCTGTTAATAATAGAAGATTTTAAAACATCTTAAAAAAATATTCATTTAAATACACTTTAAATTAGATAGAATCTTATAAAAATTGATTTTTTAATGTTTCTTCTACCAAACATTATATAAGGTAACTTGGGGTAAGTCTGCCACCCTAAGCGGAATATTTTATTCCTCGATGTACATAAAGTGAACGCAGGTACGTTGTATAAAGTTTTTCAATTAAAATTACGCCAATATGTAGTTGCTAATCAAATCTCATATATTTCGATTCCCCGAGAATGTACCATTAATACTACGCGATTACAATTAATTAGAACCTATCATATTATTCCCGAGTTCATAACAACATATATTCAAAATGAGAGATGCTCAAACAAAGTAATTCCCTTTATACATAATTCGAGACTTATCTGAGATACGTGGACGATCGGCGCGTTGGCTCTCCCACCCGAGACCTCTCATTTTCCAAACGTGGAGTCTTAACGACAAGGGAAGGTAATAAGTATCTCGTCTCGAGGCCCAAGACACTTTCCAATGCCGCTCCTTGCACGACGTAAAAAACTTGCCCGAGAAATTTTGCGAAGTTTGCAGCGAACTCTGAGATGACTTGGCATTTCCAGACTTCGTCTTCTTCGATACAATGCCGTCGCTTGATGTTTCACGTACAATTAGCGCGCTCTAAAAGCGCTATTAATATTTGGTTCGAGCGCCGGGCGCAATTGCGCGCGAATTTAATCAATCGTTATAAAATCTTAATGAATGTATGGAGTTGAGTCATACGTAAATAATTTCATATCTAGAAAACCTCCAAAACGTCATTGTTCCTCATGAAAGAGAGCGACAGCGGATAGAGGTGTGGTATAATAGTACATTACGATGCATGTACCTTAAGTAGCCCATTACGGCACAGCGTGAAGTTAGGGCCAGAATGCAGCGAGGGTCCTATCACGCCGAGTAATGGGCTACTTAAGACACTAGTATCGTACAATATTTTATAACACTGCCTAACCTAAGCCCGCTGTCACGCCTATCCGTGCGCTAAGCAGTCCATTTTTGCACGGTGAGGTTAGTGCGCGAGCGTAGCGAGTGTGATAAACACCGTGCAATAATCGACTACTTAGCGCACAGATAGGCGTAACTTAAGTGCGGGCTTAGCTCACACTGTGCTATAAATTTAAGGTGATTACAGTAACCTCACCGTGTAAAAATGGACTGCTTAGCGCACGGACAGGTGTTACAGCGGGCTTAGGCTGTGCTGTAAAATATTGTACGATCCTAGTCTCTTAAGTAGCCCATTACACGGCGTGATAGGACCCTCGCTGCGCTCGGGCCCTAACTTCACGCGGTACACATGTATCGTAATGTACTATTTTGATATTTCTGGCCTCATGACTGTCTACCCCGCAACGACAACTTTGAAAAACTTCATGTTTCGACTCATCAGTGATATCAAACCATTTGACTTCATCGATTAAAAATATTACGTGACCAGTTCAGTTAATAGCGATAGTTGTTCATTTACTAGCCTAGTCACCCTGGAAACCCATGAAAACCGATAGAAACGTATTCTGTACAATACCCATAAGATCCCATTAAAAGCGATTCCCATATAGACTCTTCCTGCAATACGATGTTGCCCTGATCCCGCCAGAGCTCTCTCAAGCGACTACAACAGGAAATACCT
>JAPYZP010000102.1:0-37245 GCA_030522985.1 Torymus sinensis | reverse complement strand
GGCAGACCAGGCCAACGAAACGTCGCTTAATTAAAAAAGAAATCTGTTGTATTTCTTTGATTGCCTCCGACAGACCAAACATATACATTTCTTAAAAAAGCTTCTATATCTTCTATAGAGTTCTAGCAGGTTCTAGACGACATCCATGTCCTTCGTGGAATTCAATGTGCAAAAAGCCCACACGCTGGCCCAATACTCAGTTCACTGAACTAAGTAGTTCAGTGCTAAGTACTAGGTAGTAGGTACTAATTTTCCCCAGAAGTGCGCAAAATACGACAAACCTATTAAAATAACAATACCCCCCTGGCGCCTAGACTATCCCGCGCGCTTCCCGCGCTCTTTTTTATTTGCTACGTAATTCTAATTTCAAATTTGCTAAATGATAAGTTTCAACTTCTTATATTTTAGTTGATGCTTATATTAATTCTTATATTTTAATTGATGCTCCTATTAATTCTTATATTTTAATTATGCAACTTTTCCAATTTACTTCTATAATTTCAATGCGCACATTTTTAGGTTAGACATTTTATCATAGATACATCTTTTTGAGTCGTAGAACATAAACTGATCGCTGGCATTCGAGAATATGAATAAGTCAATTACAAACATTTTATTTCCATTTCACTTTTCCGTCATCATCCCTTCTTTTAAAAAGTGATGACCGGAATAAGAAGTGAAGCCTCTTATAGGTAGATTTGATCTGTGATTGGCCCTTGAATAAAAAGCGCGAGAATTCAAAATTAAATAAGCATTTTTATTTGTAATTATTATTTATTACAATGAAAATGTTTAAAGTGAAAAGTATTAAATAAATAATAATCATATTAATGTTGATTGCAGCTTAAAAAATAAATAACATGTTTTAATTATTTGTTAAAGTGATGTTCCGAAGTAGTAAAGCATTTCAAAACACAATACGATTAGTTATTGAATTTCACGGTAAAAATCAAAGCGATAAGCAATGTATTTTACAAGAATTAATTATGATAATATTAGAATAAATTATGTCAATATTATATTCAGATTCAGATTTTATTCTTTATTTGATCATCGTCATGAAAAAAAAATGCAAATAAGTTTAGAGTTTCGAGCTTCAAAATTTAGTATTTGTTAAAAGTAAATGTACTACAGTATTATATCAATTATTAAAGATGTGTATTCAAATAAAAAGAAAAAGATTTCCGGCTCATGAGGAATAAATTATTCGTAGCATGTTTAACAAGAAAAGCCATAAAGCACGCGCAGCGCGCATGGATTTCGCTAGTTTTTTAAAAAGAGGATAAGACTGACAATATGAAACACAGATCATTTCATATACCTATAGGTTCGTTTATCAACTAATCAGATGCCACCTTAAGTAAAAAGTTTACTTCTGCTACGACCAATCAAAGACTACTTTTAAACGGACTTAACCAACAGCGACGGTTTTATTTTGGATCCGGTCATCATTTTTTTAAGAGAGGAAATACGTTTCTAATTCTATCTATCTATCTATCTATCTATTTTTTTGTTGGCCGTATGGCATATTAAAACTTCTTTATACTCCAAGGGAGTGAAATTTGTTTGTTAGCGAAGCCTATAGATAGTTGGAGGACGCTAAGTACCCGCCCCAACTACTGGACCTGCAGTTTCAAGTGGGTTCCGAACCACCGAGATTACGGTGAAACTAAGCACGTGAAAAATTCGTGTTTCAGTGCGGGACCGGCTTTTTCACGACAGCGGGAATCGAACCCGGAACCTTTTAGGTATACGAGTCCGACGCGCTACCGCTGAGCCTCCGTAGCTGAAACATATACGTTTCCTTTCAGGGAGTCGCCACAAATGGATCGTGGCGTGGCGCGTCATGCAGTTTTGATATGGATTAGAGGCAATTTCAACGCCAAAATTGCATGACACGCCACGCCATGTTCCATTTGTGGCGATTCCCTTAGAAAACGTTATTCAAATAAGTATCTTATACTATAGCGGAATCCATGCGCGCTACGCAGCGCTGCCTATTTTTCTCCGCGTATATTCACTTCTTCCAATCATTATTTTTTTAAGAAGGGACAAGAAATCGGAGCGTGTGTGAAACAGTGTGCAATAAGCAGTGTGCAATGCACGCAGTGTCAAAAATACAATTTATCCATTTATCGCGATCAGTCGGCCGCTCTCATAATTAAACTATACCTATAGTTACAACTTCAAGAGTACGTTCGAGGTACTACCTGAAGTAAGAGACTGTCTACATACTGAAGTAATGAAGTTCAACATCTTAATCTTCTCCCATGGGTCACGAAAATGCTAGATTTCGGACGTTTTTTTAGCCCACAAGGCCCACAGTCCGAGGCCCAACAGTATCAGTATGTATAGACCGTCTCTAAGCGTCCAATGCGTGAGCGCGTCTCCTATGCGAGAGAGATAGATAGATTTTGAGTAATTTTTAGTACCATTTTTCTTTCTCGCCCACTGCGCGGATTGGTTCATGACAATATGTTATTTTTAAAATATTTACGTATATCAATTAGAAATTATATACTTAATACAGATGTTTTTTTTTAAATAATTAAAAGTTAGTACAACGTATTTTAAAATAAATTTAATAAATAAGTATAATAGTGCTTCGTCATTTCGTTAATAAATAATTATTGTTAATTTATACTTACTCCTATAGCTCGAAATATATTAACAGAATTTATTGTTCAGGATAATAAATTTTTCAGGATAATAAATTATTACATAAAGGGTTACTATACCTAATTTGGCGCCATATGCCTGATTCAGCCACACATATTACGTTCATTTTCTCGAGTCTAATTTATGGGAATGTTGAATTGCTTTCCTTTAACATATGTATCGTAGAAAAATGTATAAAATTAGGATTATTAATTTGTTCAAACGCATTGTTGCGTTAGTGAACACTTTGGATGCAATAGGTTTATTAGTAACTCGCGAAGCAATGGGCCAGGACCTACAGCTTTATAGGTGGGCTTCAAAGCTATAACAGTGATATAAGAACATGAACATTTCGAATTTAGAATAACTTGGTACAGAGGTGCTAGTCAATCGCCGAGGCCGGTATTCGAACATGGGCCTTTTTGGGTTAAACAACATTTCGAGTCAAAAGTCCGAGGTTTTGGATGATTGAGCTACCGAACTTAGCTCTTGACAAGATTGCTTTAAAAAAATACTAATGAAAAAACTTGTTTGAATTAAATTTACCATTTTAGGTACACAGGCTTTCTGTGAAGTCAATATATTATCACTTTTCGTGCGTTCTATTAGTTTCTTCTAATCGTATTTGTAGAAACCATACAAAGAAAATTATACTTCAGTTGGTCAAATTAGTTACAGTTATACCTTATATGCATGAAAAATGTCGCACAGGGAAAACAACATAACGACTTGTCAAATTCTTAATAATATTTATTTAGTTCCATTATACGTATATAAAACAAGTCTAAGCTAAAATATGTGTATAAAAGTATTTTTTTTAAAAAAACAGTCACTACTCCATCAAATGACAGTACAAACTAGTTTATCGATCGAGATCCTATAAGTTAAACCATATGGTAATATCGAGCTGTATCCTCTTGCCGCAGCGCACATATCACGTACCTCGGCCACCCAACTTTAATGACGCTGCAGCGCGATAACGCGAAAGACCTCCGCCAAGAGGTGCATCTGCTCCGAGTCGGCGATGCGCTTGTAAGCCGGAGTCTCGACGACGTCCTTCGCGTGGGCGAGCACGAAGCTGATGGCCCCGGTGCGCAGCTTCTCCGCCCCATTTTCCTCGGCCATCAGCAGAGTGTCCACGGCGCTGTCGATGCTCAGGCCCTTGCACAGCGTCTCCTCGCAGAGCGTCTTCAGGCCCTCGAGCTCGTACCTCTGGGCGACGCGGAGGAGCGGGGGCGCCATTTTCGCCAGGTTCTCCACCTTGCTCGCGTACACGAAGCGCAGCATCTCCTTCAGCACCTCGGGCTCTACGTCGTCGAGCTGGAGCGGCCGCTTTGAGTTGGCCTCGTCCTCCAGTAACCGGGCGAAGGCGGGACTGCGCGCGCACAGGATGCTCTTGTGAGCGCGGAACTCCTGCTTGCCGCGAGCGACGAGGACGACGTCGCTGTACTTCTCTTCCTCCAGGAGGTGCTCGAGGTCGTCGGATAGACGGGTTTCCGAGATGGACAGGTCGTGGATGACGTTGTTGGTGTGGGCGGCGTTTATCGGGGCCACGCCTGTAAATTGTTTTCTTTAAAAATACTTTTTCCAAAGTTTTGTAATGAGAATGTGATAACTGAAATATTGTTATGAATACCAATTCTTAAGCAATGTTGATATATGAGGAAATCCAAAATTCTTCTTATATCACAAAGTATAGGGGGAAAATCGTGTGCAATTAAAAACGTCTTGGTCTCGCATTTTATTAAAGGTTGAAACGTTCCACTCAAAGTTTCAAAAAAGAAATTGAAACTAGAAAGAAAGAGCTTTGATTCCCTTTTATGAAAATTAGAAAAAGGTTGATTCCTTAGAAAGTTATAAGGTTTTGAAGTTGAACTTCGAAGAGGCATAAAAATGCGCAGATCGCAGAAATCGGCAGCCCTGACTTTGAGAGCATTTTTATGCCTTTAAGAATTCAACATTATTTTATTTATTATTTTATTTTTATTTTTTATTTTCAAGAAAGGGAATGTGAAAGCTCTTTCTTTTTAGTTTCTTGAAATGGCTAAGGTTTAAAAAAAGGGCTTTTTTGCTAGTTTCTTCAAAAATTTCAACTTTAAAAAAAATGTGAGGCAAAGAGGTTTTTAATTGATCACGATTTTTCCGGTATACTTTGTGACATAAGAAAGAAGAAAAGACGCGTCCGGAAATGAATTCTGGATTTCCTCATATTATTATATACATAAAACGACCAGGCGGTGTCTATAGGTATATACCATGTCAATTTTGCAATAAGGATGTTTCTTGTTCTGATCTTTTCAGAACTCAATGAGCTTTTGTATTTGTACCCAGAGTGGTAAACAAAATGTATAATAAATGAAAGCATTAATAAACAAAAAATATTGTGGACTTGAAAGTTTTTTTTTAAACTAAATCCATTAAGTATATAAAAATAATAAATATAAATTAAAATCATCAAAAATATAAAGCGATCATGTAAACAATGTCGTTTTCTTCCGAATCAAATTGACTTCTGGATAACGAATTTAGTTTTATGTTATGTAAAAATAAAATTCTATGTGAAATTTCCAAAAAGGAATAAATGTAATTAAAAATTAATTAAATAAATCGCAAAAATTCGCAGCTCCTTAATATGGTTACATACTTTTTTGTGTTTATATAGACAGACTTTATGTTTTCATAAAATTAAAGGAAAAATTAAAAATTGTTTTTCTTGTATTGGACTTCTTTAAATTTTGCATCCGTAAAAATAAATTGTATCCAAAACAACAATTACAATTCCACACTTTCTTTGGATAATATTATAAATTTATGGCTATAATTATAAGATAGTAAATTAATTCACATACATGTTTTCTGAAAACAAAAAAAAATTTACAAACTAAAATATACCCTTGTAATTTTCTTCTTGGTTCAGGCAAACGAGGAAAGTTGAAAATTACCTGTGCCAATTTCGCAGAGAATCGTGAGATGTCCGTTGTGCAGTAGCCCGTTGGCTTTGTCCAAGATGACGTCCCGCCTGATGTAGTCGGCGCAGCCGATGCCCTTGCCCCGGTGTAGCTTAGTCACCTCGACCCGGCGCTCGTTGTGCTCCTCTAGCTTGTCGCCGACGATCGCGAACCTGGCTCGCACGTCGATGGTGCCCTCGACGCTGCTCGACAGGAGAAAGAGGAAGATGGACACGTGCTCCCTGTGCTCGTCGTCGCGGCCCCGTGGATAGAGGAGCATGCGCCAGCGGTGCTCGCTGTCCGCGCCCGCGGATATGATCGGCGAGTCGATCACCTCGCCGTTCTTCTTGCGGCAGATGCAGAAGTTGTTGATCGTCCAGGTGTACGTCGTCACGGACTGGACGACCTTCACGTGGCCGTGACTGTAGAAAGTCGAGATGCCGCTGAAGCCGTTAAGCGACTGCGAGCTCATAGCTGACAGGGTCGTCGATCGTTCCCAGTGGTGCATTTCAGTGTGAATTGATGCAAATGCGGAATAATTTCAGTCTGCCTCGTTCTCTTCAGTCGTCCGTAAGTATTGCTATACAAAATATGATAGTAAGTATACCGTAATTTGGGAAGAACACAAGCATGCGGTTTTGAAGTGCTGTAATTGATAGGTATAGACACGACTAAATTTTAATGATATTCTCATTTTCAAATCTGATCGGTTTACCTGGCAAGTGTTAGTTTTATCCCCGTTTCACGATACATTATAATTATGCAATTATCTTAAATCGTTATTTTTTAAATTGGGTTTCTAAATTAAACTAAAACATACGAGACTAGTACCTGCAGTCTACTCAACATAAATATATAGGTACTTGTGGCCAAGCGTGTCTCATTTTGGCAGAATATTGTGGAATCGAATAATAGTAATAAATGTGGACAGTTGGAGAAAATCATTTTATGCGCATTGAAAGAAGGAGTCTTGAAATAACGAAAAAAATTTTTTTTAACTCAATTTAATTATTGTGAAAACCAGTTACCGTCGCCTAAAGAAAATTTTAAAAAAAGTTAACAATATTTTTTACTTTTTATCAAATTTTGATTTGGAAACGGTCATTTTGTTCCTTATTCAATTTCAAGGAAAGGCTCAGATACAAAAAATAAAAAATTATTGAAAACTGGAAAGTTACATCAATTGTTTCTATCAGATTTTCAATTTACTTATAAACAATTGTATGAAACTTTGCAGTTTTTAATCATTTTCTATTTTTTGTATCGTAACCTTCCTCTGAAATTGAATAAGGAACAAAATTGACCGTTTCCAAATCAAAATTGGATAAAAAGTAAAAGTTGTTAACTTTTTTTTAAATTTATATTTCAATTTACTATAGCTTATTTAGTTCCTTGAATAATTATCTAGAGATCCACCTTTAAAAGTTCTGAAATAATCTGCAATTTCAAAATGAAAAAATTTATTATTATTTCAAAACAGGTGCTGGAACCTATAAAAAATTAGATTTTACTCGTTATAAATTAATTCTTTCGGAACTTTTCAAAAGGCGGATCTCTAGATAATTATTGAAGGAACAAAATAAGCTTTTGTACATTAAAATTAAGTAAATAATAAAAATCAAACTTATTTGTATGAGTATTTCTTTAACGAACAATATCTGCATTTGCAGTTTTATAATTTTGTGTTTAAAAATTTTATAGTTCCCAGTTCATAAACTCTACTCCTTTCAGCATCACATTATCAGATCTTATATAAGTCAAATAAAAATTATTTTCTACAAGGTCTGTATTTTGGGATACAACTACCTTAATATCGATGATTTAATTTAATAACAACAATCACAGCGTTGAAAGATGTTAATTCTAATAGTATGCGTGAAATCCGATATTACAATGTTTTGTATATAACAAAAACAATATGTTACGAAAGTTGAGAAAAACAGCTTTTATTTAAGCTTTGTTTCATCATAAACTATCCATCTTTAAAAAGTTTACAACTTTGTAAAAAATAAATATTTTGAGCACTTGGCTTCGTTTGCAGCCACCAGAAATAAACGATCATGGCGGATTCTTTGTTAGTAAATCCTGAATTTAAAATAATTTCACACAAAATCCTTTTCGCGTTTTTTAAACCTCAAAAAGAGCCTGAAGAAACCGTTTTTAAACCAGCGGGCACAAAAGTTACAGAGCGGGTGTAAAAGTTCCGGAAAGAGCGTGAAAGTACCGGAGCGGGCGTAAAAGTTCCGGAGCGGGCGTAAAAGTTCCGGAGCGGGAGTAAAAGTGCCGGAGCGGGGGTAACATTTTGGAGCGGAAACTTCACACGTCTAAAAGGGCCCATTTTACACAATATACAATTTATTTAATATCCTATGACGAATGATGCGTATTTTGGAACATTGAACTATTCGATGACTAATCGATAATAAGGCAATGTTACCGACGATAGTAGGGACCCGTTTTTCTAATGCAATTTTGAATTTTGAGAAAAAATCTGTAATGACATGTTGTGGTTCATTCTTGAATCTGCAGCGTGTCAAAACGATTTTTCCAAAATTAAAAAAAAAAAAAAAACAGGTCCCTGTAATTGTCGGTAACTGATGGCACTCCTATCGCTTTAATCCAAACGATCGCAAACGTTTGATGGTGTGAAGCTTTCTTTCTAAATTATTCTCAAAATAAAATATAATCAACGTATATACCTGTTACTATAAATAAATGATATTTTTAGAATCAAACGGTCAACGAAAAATAAAAAGTATGATTATTTTTGAGGATTTGTTTTCTGAATTCATCGTATCTATTAACATAAATAAAATTCTATATAGATTTTGAAAGAAAAAATCCAAGATACTTGCTAGCTTAAAATTTTATTAAATGTATTTGTTTTTGTAAAGATACATTTTTCATGTTCTGCTCCATGTTTAAAATTTATTCAAGGAAATTGTTAAATAACTGAATTTCATAAAAATAAAATTCTTCACAATAAATTTACAATTGAAATTGATAGTATTTATGAAAGTGTAATGTTATTAGGTGACGTTTCTCCAGTGGCAGTCGAAATTTTGAATTATTAAAGCGCAATAAATAAGTAAACAAAAATGCACCCCTCTATAGAATTATCAATTGATCATAAATAAACATAATTCTAACTTAACCATACCTTAGTAATTAATAGATATATATCAGCCTTCAATAAATTAGTCCGCAGTCTTCAATCAATCTTCAATCAGTCTTCAATCAGTAAACTGTAAATATGTCATGGATCACCAGATCACCACTCTGAATCGTAATGCAAGAAAAATATTCGTCAAATTTCGTATCTATCAATTGTTTTTTAACATTAATATACTTACTTACAAAGTGTTTCCGGTCGAAGATGATTAAAATGAAGCTGTAATATGTGGAGCCATAAATGCGCAACGACAGACAACGCTGCCTCCTGCCTCGCTACCAGACGCTATACTCTCGAAACTGTCGTGGCTGCGGCCGGCTCTTATTCGCACATCAGCAATGGTGCAGCGCATTGTGCTATGACGATCAGCCGGGCGAGGCGGCGCGCAAGCGCAACACGCTCCGCCGGCCCTCGGATCCTCTCGCGCAGACACAAAACAACATGTTGAGAACCTTGAGCAGGCATGTCTACAATTGTTTCGCGCTGTAGTCGTACTCGTGATTTTTTTCTATTGCAAATATAAGGAAAAAATGAAAACAAACTGAATAGTAATGAACGTCTGAATTGAAATGTAGAAAACTATATGGAGAAGGGTGGAATTGAATTTTAAACTTACAATCCTTGACGTAATTTCAATATTCTGTGAATTACACGATTTATAAAGACCTGGTATTAACGAAACGATTAAAAAATTTTTTTTAAACCAATTTTAGTTTGCGTAGTTTGAGTTACCAGAAATGTACTGTTTTACGTGTTATTGCAGACATGCACTAATGTCTGTATGGAAGATATGTGCTCAACTGGAAATCTATTTAAGGAGTGAAGTATAGGCCCTGCTTCGGTACCATAAGAAATTCAATCGATTCTTTCTTTGAAATATTCTAGGTTGCGGTGCCTAATTCCCTGTTACAAAATATAATGAAATAAAATGAAATAATAGTTGGGGATATCAATGTACGAAAATTCGTGTGTAGCATAGTATATATATGTTTATTACATTTATGTTCCCATTAAAAATTACGTTAGAAAATGAGGACGATGAAAAATTGTAAAATAAAATTTTTTTTTATTGATAATATGGCCGATGAGTTTATTGCAATATAATGCTAATTATTATAAAAAGTTTTGCAGAATTATAATCATCATACATATGAGAGCCACTGTAGCTCGTAATTTTATTCCTTTAACAAGGAATATATTTATAAAAATAATATTTTTCATAAAAAAAAAGAGAAGAAAATCTTATCTAAGTACAATATATTGCAACTGCAGTGATCATTTTGTAATCCTATATTCCATATATTTTAATTGATGATGTCGTCTATACTTATTTGTATTTGAAAAACACTTAAACTACTTAACACAAGATTTTTCTCTTATGGTGCCTCATCCAACTTAAACGAGAAAACAATTTGTTGTCGATCGCCAACTATATAGCTCGAACAATTCTTGCAGGCGTTCCTGCATGTCGTGCTATAGTTGCGCCTGTTGCACTCGACAAGGAGTTCGTAATGTCGCACGTAAGTACCAAGAAGAACATCCAAGTCGGGCTGATGAATTTGGCTAGTATTATCTGCTTATTTAACATTCATTTTATGTTGTGAATGGCCCTGTCTCTTTTTGTTATAAATAATAAATTTTTATTAGTTCAAAATAATGTTATTAAGTTTTATATCTCTTCGTACGCTGTTAATTCTGCAGTTTATTTAAATTTAAAATTAAAAGTAATCAAATAGGTATCAATTTAAACACACGTTCAGTATGTAGGTAATTTATTGAAACAAATTTTTAATCTACTTAGGTACCTGTGTATGCAGCTGCAGATAAAGTAGAGATTTCAAACATAGAGTACCTATTCCATCCCCCTGGACGGTCATTTTACCAATGTGTAAACTTTGACTGGCAGGATTGCGATTTTAGTGATTTCGAAAAATTTCCAAATTGCAGGTACACTAGTTTCCTTTCGCGCTGTTGTTGTGTCGACCGATAGGGGCAGAGAAGAGGTTAGGCTAGTCTCGGACGACTGGCGATTCGCGAGCAATTGCGAGAATTGAGATAGCTGTTGCAGCTGAGTCTGAGACCAAGAAAGAGGTAGACAACTCCGAGAGGGCCACAAAAATGGCGAGGTTAATGGAAGAGCAGAGCTCGATTGACATGAGCGATGAAAAAGAAACGTGAGTTATGTTGACGGTTTAGCGATAATACTCGTGTTTTATCGCACGCCTATGCTGTTCCTTTATCGCGAATCATTTTTTTTACGCCTGCTCCGACCGCGTCACTACTTCTAAGTTTAACCTGATTTGACAGATATATACTTAGTTTTCAACTTTTCACTTCTGTGTACCAATTCTGAATGTTTTTTCACTTTTTTCCAGGTTTGATCAGGATTCCTACAACTGGGTGGACATCACTCAGGAGTTCTTTGAAGCTATCACAGGTATGTTTCAACTGCTTTGTTGCAACACGTTTTTAAAGTTATTCTTATTTGACCAAATGGAAAATTAAGTTATGAGCCTGTATTATCAATAAATTTTGTTACATATGGTTTTTTCTAATTTAAAGAATTGGAGCTTGGAGAGCTTTTGCACGATGAACTTTTTGGACTCTTTGACGCAATGTCAGCTATCGAGATGATGGATCCAAAAATGGATGCAGGAATGTTGTGTAATAGAGGCAACAACAAACCATATACATTTTCACAAGCAGCTATGACTGGAGTTATTAAACTAGACGGTCTCACACCATCAGAAATCATTGGAATCATTGATTCAACATATGCTTGTATAGTGTCGTGGCTTGAGGGTCACAGCTTAGCACAGACTGTTTTCACTAATTTGTATTTACATCAGCCGGATCAAATTGTGGACAAAACCTTAAAAACGTTTTGTTATGCAGTTTATAAAATTATTCGAGAAATTAGAGAAGTTATTATTAAAGCTTCTGTGTACGAAGAGGAGGATTTTCAAAGTGTCCTGTATGGTGGATATAAATTACAATCTGATATTACAGAACAGAAAACTATTTCCATGCTGAGAGAAGTTGAAGAAGAGTTGCACAGAAAAAGTCGAATTAAACCTGTTGATGATGAGACAGAAAGAGAGGTAATTTAAAAAATTATGTAAGAAGTCAATCTGTGATGAATGTTAAATTATTAAATTGAATAATGAGTTTATAACTGAAATTTTTTCATTAAGAATTTTCTTTAAAATTTTTTTATTGGATTGGATTGAAAATTAATATTTGCCATAGTACTTGAAATTGTGGAGTTTATTCAAATAATTTATTCAAACAAGTAATTGTAAAAATAATGATTAAATTTTCTTTTATTGTATGAAATTGTTTACAATACATTTATCTATGATTTAACTTTGTAGTACAATGATGGACTAGCTCTTTATGCTAGGATAAGATACACAAAGATGTTTTATCAGATCTTAACATTAATGGGAAGAAAAGAGCAACCAAATTTGCAAACAAATTTGAGTTGCTGTCAACGTCTACTTTCAAATTGTTCTGATATGATTCAAGTTATGATAAAGACAGTAAATAGAGGAGCAAAGGCTGATGAAATAAGTAAGTAGTTATGTGATAACTATTTTTATTTTGGTTTTATTTAATCAAATATGAATTAATACTTTTTCATTTTCTTTTAGCTAATCATCCTAGTGTGATGGGATTTGATCCTATGATTAACCAAAGACTACTGCCACCTACATTTCCAAGGTACACAAAAATAAAGCCAAGAATTGAAGCTCTCGAATACATGGATGAACTTATAAATCGTTTTAAAGTTGTTACGAAAATTACAAATTATACTAGTTTTCATGGTGCTTTGGTAATTATTATTTTACTCATTTTATTATTATTTATCATATACAAATGTCAATTTTTTTTTATTTTCGCAGGACTTTTTCCTAGAGTTTTCGAGACAAAGTCCATGCATATTATCAAGATCAATGTTGCAAATAGTTTATCTACCTATGGCAAACCGTGTGTTTGGAGTTCATAATTTTCCAGATGTCTTAAAAGATGCAGCAAAGAATTTTATTGCACCACCAGCTTTGATGCCGAAAAGCACTTTATTACAAAATCATCAAGCTAAAGAATGCGTGGATAACTTTTTAATACATTGCTCTAACTTTTTCAGTACTTTATTACAAACAAGTGGTCATAATAGAGCTAGGCAAAGAGATAGACTAGCTTATTTATTTGATAATTTTGCAGCTTTACAAGATGAGGTACATACATTATTTTAATTAAGTAAATTATGTGTTATTATTACCGAAAGGTTATTCAATATATTATAATATTTTAAATTATTTCAGGCTGAACGCGTTGATAGCTTTATGCACGCTTTATCCTTGAAAAGTGATACCCCGAGGCCGCACTTAGCTTGCTTTGGAACCTGGATTTTGTATCATACATTACGTGTTATGGTTATGTATTTGTTAAGTGGTTTTGAACTTGAACTTTACTCGGTTCACGAATATCATTATATATTTTGGTATCTGTACGAGTTCCTATACGGTTGGCTTGTCTCTGCTATCACGAGAGCAGATACATTTATAATGGAACAAGATATACACAGTGAGTCTCATAAAGGCAGAAGTGGAAAGAAGAGTGCTAAAAATAAAAAGAAAAAAGCAGCACCACGACCTTACTACTTAGAAATATTAATGTACCAAGCAATGCAGAATATATGCGGAGGATTTTATAAGGTAAATTAGAAATTTCATATGTTATTATTTCTTTTTATTGGTTTTAATTTGGTACAGTTTTAATTTGGAAAATAATTCTTAACAATAATAGAATTACTTCTTTCCAATTTCTATTAAATTTTTTATTTTTATGTAGGCATTAGTTGGTTTCCGGATGGACGATAGGATACCGTTACCGGAAAGTCAATTTGACTGTGAACGAGTTAGATATGAACATCGACTATTACCTTTCTCTTCCCTATTAACGCCGCCACCAGTTCATTATAAAAAATTTGTAGAAATGACAAATTTTCAAATCAATAAGAAGAGTGTAAGTTCTTTATTAAGGTTAAATTAAATACATATGAATTACCATTTTAAACACATATAACTTATTAAGAATATAAAATATATCTTTCTAGGAAAAAGCTACTACTGAAGATCAATACTTTGAGGGTTGCCGACATTTTCATCAAGCCAAAAATATGTTAGATCGTGCGTTAGAGTTGAATCCGGCAAATCCAAACACCGTTAATGAGGTAAATTATTAGTTTTGTAAATAATAGATCGTATAAATAAAAGTAGAACTAATCATCTGAAATTTAATTTGAATTTATTTTATTTATAGATTAACGATTTGTTAAAAGTGGCTAAAACTAATTTCATCGTTTTAAAGCTTCTTACTGGTGGACATAAAAAGGATTCGAAGGAACCACCCATCTTTGATTTCTCGTGCCACCCGCACTTCCCCATTATAAAGCTTACTTAAACAATTCTGATTTGAGACAATATTATTTTATACATGCTTCGTTTAGTTCATTATTTATTTTATTGAAGAGGAACGAAAAAATAACTGAAACTAACGTGATTTTTTATAAGTTCATCACACGATACACGGGATACAAGTTCGTCTTCCTTGGATTACAACAGATTCCTTTCGAGACTCGACGACTTTTTGCTGTATATTGTGCAAAACATCTAACAAATCTGACAATCTAAACAAAATATGTAAAACTCATAACAAAGTGATAACATTCATTGTTAATTTAAGATTTAGTTAGTCCATCGTTAAAGAACGTCTTGCGAAAGACTCTCTCGAATGTTTGATTTTCTTTGAAAAACTAAGTTTGTAAATATATTTAGGCATTGTAGTTACTGTAATGGTCAAGAGCGACTAAAGTGATGTGCGCGTTTCTTTTCAAAAGAGGCTTTATCGGCGAAAAAATAGACTTTTTCTCGCTAAAATCCTCAAAACTATAACATGAGATGTACAAATTTTTATTTTCTCTTTAAAGCCGTATTCGGCTCGTAAAATAAAAAAATCTGTTTTTAGGATACGAAATGTGTTTGTTTGTGCTAAAATGTCGACGATGTATAAAGGAATTGTTCGTCGCGCACCTGTAGATATATAGTTTAAAAAATACAAAAAAAAGGGGAAAAATAAAGTATTTTGTCAAAGTGTCGAAAATGAGAAATTTTGAAAATTGTAAGTATCTTTGTCATTCATCGTTCGAATCAACTCGCATTAAACTTCATTTCTCTTTCGTTTGATCGTGAGCGTTCTGTGTATAGGTTAAACGTGTTGTACAGGCATACAACACAGCGTTCACGCAGAGCCTTGGGAAGAATCCAACTTTCGTTTGATAATCGAAATTCGGCGTACCATCGCGTGCGTATGTAAAAGTTATGTTTACGATAATCGAGAAGAATCTGATGAGGAAACCGCGATTGGGCGGCTGGCGGAACAAGATAACCGGTGTGACGTATGCTAACGCGGATTCGCAGACCGGGCCGCCGCCCAGGCGAGTGCCGTTGGAAAAAACTTGCTGTAAAGAAGTGCAGACCGTCTTAGTTCAGGACGCAGAGTGCCAGTCGAGTTGTGTAAGGGCCACGCAAACGTGGCGGTGAGTCTACATGCGTAGTTGTGCAATAGGAGAGCTTTTTTCTCATAGAGAAAGAGTGAGAAAGAGAGAGAGAGAGAGAGAGAGGGAGAGAGTGCGCGCGAGAGAAAGGGAAGAATCGATGGACAAGAGTTGTAGTTAGGTTTTAATGTACTCTTACTTCGTAAGATGAAATGATAATTTATTGAAATAAAAGATATTCATATATATATATTATTTGTGAAGAACATGTTTTCTCGAGATGAAATAGTAATTTTATATAACGATGCGTAAAAGTTTATTACTAACAAGGATGATGAGAATGATTTTATTATAATGAAAAGTAAAAATAAAATAAGTGATAATTAATTAAACGATGATTTTTATTTGTAGATTATTTAAATGAAATTTTTGTAGTATTTTTCTTTTTAATTTTATAAACAAAATTCTACGTATTATATTAAGTTTGGAATTGATTTCATATCTGGAATATAAATTGCAAAGTTAGTGTAAAAAAAATTCTTCATACAAAACTAAAAAGAACGTGTAAAATATGAGTTATATATAATATTCAAGAATAAAATTTTTAATGAGAAATTTTTTTTGGTGACAATTACAAAAGAATTTATGGACTTTCCAAATCCACTTGCCATAATGATTGCAAACACCGTAAATTACTTTACAATAATACTTGAAAAAAAAACAATTTTTTTCACCAAGTAATATACTTGCAATGAATTTTAAAATTTAGTTTCAGCATTATTACTGGAAGAGAAATTTGAAAGAAACTCATGCTAAATTTTCTCTCTGCCGCCATCCAATATAAATAACCGACGAGACATTTACAGAAGGAAATAGAAAAGTCCCGCGGGAAGAATGACGGGATCCACTTATTATTTCAGACGGGACTGTTACATTCCGAGCGTCTCCGACAAATATGTAACCGTCGGTCCGTACCACTCGTACGAGGAAATGTTAAATCACCCGGATGTCGATGGCAAGGCGCGCATCATTCAGAGATGTTACAGAGCTTATAGGATCTTAAAATTCATAAGAGAGTGCGCGAGACTCTACAGGAAAATCGTGGAATGTGACAGGCTGGAGGAGGAGAAGCGCCTCGCGCGCAGGTATTGTCCATTCTTTCAAGCCGCACATATAATGGCTTTTGCATATTCGTGTAAATCTTATTGAAACTCTTTTAAAATTTCTGATTTTGATCTCAAAAAATAGTAGTATGCTTGTATTTTTTATAATAATAAATAGGCCTCATGAAAAGTTTCTTTATCAGTAAATAACCGCAATTAAAGATTTAAAAAATTGTTCTTATTATAAAGATGCAAGGGTTATCTTTAATTGACTTTAGAATATCAAAAAATAATTACAAATATTTTGTAATGTAGAAAATGTGTGCAGAAACATAAGTAAATGATCATTCTTTGAAAATCTACAATTTATCTTACAATCTTTCGGTATAAAACATAGCTAAAAAATATTCTGATTGCTCTTTCGATTAATAATGACAGATTTATATAGTTTCTCACCGAATTTTTCTTAAGGATAGTGGAGTTGAAGTATTGTTATATAGGCTAAGTGAAAAAAGTCAAGTATAGTTAGACCGCCCGAATTGGGATTTTTCAATTCAGCTAATATTATACACTCGTATAATTAATTAAAAAATCCCACCCACGCCATATTACAAACAATCATATATGCATCCTCCCAGCAAACGTTACGAATCCGACTGTGACGCGCTGAACAACCCGCGCACCATCACGGACCACGACGCGCTAGTGCACCACCTGGAAACCGTCGAAATCCCCAATGAGCCTACCCCCGAGGTCGAGAACGACGATGACACTTGTCGAGCACTGAAACTCCTGGACGCGAGGCGTCGGGCGTTCTTGGCTGCGGACGCGCGGATGCGAGAGGCGCGGGAATCGCGTAAGCAGCGGTGCCGAGAGCGATTTCTTTCGCGCCACTGTCGGCCAAAGAAGTGGCTTGACGCAAAAGGCCGTGAGGTCGAGATGCTGAGTCTCAGGAACCAGGCGGCCATCGAGTGCTGGCAGGTTTACGAGGCGCTCGTGGCGCCGGTTGATGATGTCGCGATTAGGATGGAAGTGTTGATCAAGGTTAATAAAATAATGTTTTTATAATGGTTATTAGATTTGTATATAGAATATGTTTAACTTTATAAAAATGTAATGAAAAATGTATAGACTTAATTTAAATTTGTAAGGGTTACTCTTTATTTAAAAATAATAACAGTTTTACCAGAAATCAATATTTTGGACTTACAGAAAACCTGTTTTCAATAGTTCTGTTTTAACTAACTTATATGTAAAAATAAAAATAATTGCTATGATGTTTTCCAGGCTAGAAGTTCGATTGAAGATCACGACTGCGAATTTGCAGATGTATTTCGTCAACGCGTAGATCAGGAAATTCTTTTACTAGCCAAAGATTTGGCGCCAAAGAAATTTTATTATCTGAGAAAAAGAATAGCTGGTAACTGTTTTCGTTTTTACTCTCGTAAAAAAATATTTAATGGAAAAGTGCGAAAAAATTATAAAAGACGCAAAGAACGAGAAATGATGAAAAGTGGAAATTTTGAGCGATGCATAAAATTGGGTCTTGTTTTGTTTTTCATAGTCTTTAATTAATGGTATCTAAACTGAAGCGTAAATAGCGTTCCCAATTCTATCTTACAGGCCTTCTTCATAAAAATATGATCCATTAAATCGTTTAAAAAGAAGGGAAATTTTAAACCATTTTCTTACGCCATATATTTGATTGCTTATAATATCCTGAACAAAATAATATTTTTTAACACGACAAAGTTTAAATTTTAGCTTTTTGTTCGTTTATGTATCATAAATGCTTGTAAGGCAGGTAATAGAAGAGACATCATTTTTTAAAAAGATAAAGCATATTTGAGATTAGACTGCTTATATCTCAAGAAGGAGGACATATGAGATGGAATTACGAACACTACTTCATTTTTAGATACCGGAAATTGATTCTTAAAGCCCGAAGGGTTTAAGTTTGTTTTTGTTTGTTTACTTTCTTTGAAAATGACGTAATCGTTTCTAAAAAAGAAAATAAGCAAACTATTCGACATATGGAACCGCGCCTAAGGTTACTTCACAAAATAAGTTTTATATTTTTATCCCTAGATCCTTTAGGAATAATTTGAATTTGTAAATTTAAATTAAAAAATAAATGTATTGATATCTAAAGAGCATTGTGAAACTTTATAATGAACTTGAAAAACGTTACAAAAATTTACAGAACGTGCCCTAATTTGGTGTGCTTTTTATATTTTGTCATGTTTTTTTATTATATTTCATGATTCGTTTTCCGCTAGCATCAAACTTCATTAATAGAGTAAATTTAAAAAGATTTATTTATTGTATATTTAAAACATTGTACGTTTTGTTTGAAACTATTTTCCCTCAGGAGCTTTCTTGCAATTTGTAAAAACATCACACAATTGCACTTGTATAAGCATCGACGGGAAGGGGCCTCCGGGTATAGAGGACTATGAATTTCGTGAGCCATTAGAGAAGGACCGAATTTTTTGCTCGAGTTGCAGAAAACTTCTTTCGCGCAAGAAATTTCCTGTAACAGCCAGAAAGCAGCCGTCAAATAAATGCAAAGGTAATGCATATATTTTAGAAAATAAATAAAATTATACGAAAAGATATTGGATTCAAAAATCGTTTCACATAACATGAAATATTTTTGGAATATATTCTAGGATTATGTGTAAGAAATAATGCCTTGGGATATTTAAGTAATATTGAATTCTGATTTTTTTTATAGCATAATTTAAGGTTGTACATGGTCTATATATAATCTGTGTATAATTCAGAATTACTAAAAATGATCAATGGTCAACTAAAAAAAATATTATTTATCAGTTTGTATTCAGTACGTTTACAGGAATACACTAAATAAACCGTTGAAGCTCGAAAAAAATATCCTGAAAAAAATTTAGAAGAATATTTTGTTGTTGGAAAATCGCGTATTTAGTAGTTTTATTGAAAACAGTGCTACGATTTCAAATTATATCTAATTTCTTTCTTGAAGTAATTACTTAATTTGCCTAATTATATCAAAATAGACTCGTTTTTGAGGTAGAACGTACATTTTAAAACTTATTTTTTATTTCAAATTTCTGTGATTTAAAAAAAAATGAATCAGATAACATTTAAAGGCGTGACAATATTTTGAATGAAATTATGCAAAACTTAAAAAACACGATTTTTGAAGTCGAAAAATAAAATTTGCAATAATTTTTTTATTTTTAAGGGTTTAAACTGTTTATCTAGTGCACTTATGTATATATTTATCCAATAGAAAGTCAGAAAGCAATCTTTATACTTAGTTAATTTATTAATTAGAGTTGATTTTAGGAACTATTTAACTTTTGTTAGGGATTGTATAGCTAATACAACCTTAAAAATATTATAACAAAGACTCTCTATTATTTATTTTCTTCATTATTCTGCCTTGGTATAATCAAAGTGGACGATGTAATTCTCGTCGCTGTTCGGAAATCCGGAATTCTATGTCCGAATAGAGCTTTCTTACCTTTAGTGTGTCTATTATATTGGTCAGTTATACTTTTCTGACTATGGTGTACTAAACAAAGAATTGATAAGGAAAGGTTATATACAAAAGAATTTTCAATCAGTTTTTCTGCCAGTTACAGTTTCATCGTATTTTTATATTAGATAATCCAATTGAAAAGCTCAGGGTAACAAACGGTTAGCTCATATTTTGAGTTGGCCCCGGGGTAAGCAGTATAAACAGTAAATTCAGGGGCCATATAAAAATGGGAGCTGACTGTTTGTTGCCCTAAGCTCTCCAATTATTAACTTGTAACGGTCCTAAATTTTCTATAGCAATCTAGTATTATTTCTGTATTAAATTTAAATAATAATCATTTTCTAAGTTTGTATTGCAATGCTTAAATTTGTTTTTTTTATTGAGTATTTTATTCTGAGCAATTTTGTCAATTCAATCTAAACAATTATTTCATTATAAAATTATAAGTCATCACAATAACTTTCCACAAATAAATTAGATTGATTAGAATCGTGAGTTTAGGACACAATTAGGCATAGCATAATCAAAACACGGGCGGCCGTTGGTTTAAATAGCAAAACAATTCTCGCGGCCAACGACACCGTGTGACGTAGCGGGTCGACTATCCGTGAGTGCGTGGTATGTGTGCGTTTGATCCCTCTCCCTGCGCAGAGAGAGATGAGTCACAGTGTGTTATCAGTGTGAACTGTGGCGCCTATAGATCGCGCATAGTATGGTGGGGAGATGCGAGCCAGAGCAATTGATCGCGTTCGATGCGTAGATCCATCTGCTTTGTGGAGCATCCTCGCACACGCCTGGCTAGTTCTCCACTTGACGTGTATGTCTTGACTTATATATCGAGGTACGCGTTCAAGTGGAAGTTTCCTTGTGTGTGGGAGACAAATCCCACATAGTGAAAATTGATATATTTTTGGATTTTTTTTTTTTGAATAAGAAGTAAAATTCTCGATTCTAATATAAAACTTGCTATACTTATTTTTTTTTCTCCTAATTATTAATTATTTAACATATTTTTTCCCCCTAATTCCGGACCAACAAATTTAAATAGTACAACAAAATAACCGTTACAAACTATCACATAATCGGAGAACGCTTTTACATTATCCATTATAAAAGAAGAGAAAATATGAAATATTACGTCAGCCTTTTTTTCATACAAAATTATTACTTTACACTTCGCTTATTTAACGCTCCCAATACATTAACAAATAAAAACCTCTTTTCAGCCTGTATCCGGCTCCACGCGAACGTCCTCGGCCACGTGGACCTCCGGCCCTACGTGTACCTGCTCACCTCGATCCAGGACTCCGAACGCGCCTTGGGCCGCGACTCCAGCCTCGCCGACGCTCTATCCCCCACGGACTTGCGTCACCTCGTAGTCGACATCTGGCACGGGCGCTCTGTGCTCAGCGAACGCTCGGATCCGCGCGAGCTGCGTCTACCCTGCTACGACCCCGCCGAACCCTGGAGCCCCTGGAATTGTGTACTACTGACCGAGGACGAGATGGAAGCATATTGCGACGACGTCGACAGCTTCCTAGCTGACAATCTCAAGCGGAAGATACGGCTGGCACACCGCACCGCGCGGATGGACTTTCGGTTAGATATGGGTTTTCGGAGAATTTCGGGAAGGGGTGATGAGGGGTTTGCGTGGTAGCGTTCGAGGTAAGGAATCCCGAAGAGAAAGGATCAGCGAGAACGGTTTGATGAGGATAGACACGTATAACGAGGGCTGAGAGAATACTTATTTGGAAAGAACAATTACATCAATTCTATTTATAAATTATAATACTTGAAGAAAATCTAAAGGCTTATTGTGGGTTTAACAAAATATAATAATTAGATCTACTATAGAAAAAAAAACGTTTTCGGAACTTTTGCATAAAAACAGGGACTTTGGCTAACTGGGCAACTATATCCGACAATTACACAACCCGAATTAGGGAAGGCCATTCGAAGGATATATTATAAATATGGTGGGCACTGATTCGCGTCCAGATTCAGAAACAAGAAACGTTTAATTGACAAAGAAGGTACAGAAATAAAATTTATTTTGTCAACGTCCGATAGATAAAACCACCAACAAGAGAAGAGAATTTAATTAACACTTTATTACTATTTCAAAACCCTGCTCAACTCGTTCAATTTCCAGGCAATAACTAACCACGCGGCAGAAATCGTTAAACTATATATTAATTATTTATTCTCTGCGAAGAAAATGGGGAGTCGATAACGTCACGCGTCACAATTAAAAACTTTCCAACTTATAGGATATAATTTGGCAAAAAGAACAAAAAAAAACACTCTCGAAACAGTTTGTCGCTTATAATTTGAGAATAACCAGAAATATCGAGAAAAGTCCCGAATAAAAGTTGTACAATGTGAAATTTTACATAAGAATAAAAAATCACTTTTTTGGTTTGATAAAATTAACCTTGAGAAAAAGTATAGGAAGAAGATGTAAACGGGCGCGCGTTGGTAGCTCCGGATTGGTATAGTACTTACGCGTTGGTAGCGCGCATCGGGAACTTGTGTTGGTAACGCGCGTCGGCTGTGCGGCGTCGGTTGAGTGACCTCATCTTGTGTTCCACCAAGACGCTGTAGCAGTGCGATTTATAGGACCCGACACCCCTTCCCTTCTCGTGCTTGTATACGGTTTACAACTATATATTTGGAAATTTTGTTATTCTAAGGTAACTTAAGGTAATTCGGTGACTACTCTCATTCGGCCATTTTTCGAGTTCTCTATCTCCACTTATCCGAAAGCTTTAAGTAGTATATAAGCCGAAGTATTCAAAAATTGATGTGCGGAGATAGAACGACAATTTTCAATCGAATATTTAAGGGGGTTATTATCGTGCTATATTAAGGTGGTTCCCTATTTAATTTTTATGTTTTAAATTATTATAAAATATATAATGATGTAAGCGCACGGATATGAAAGGCGAATACTTACTGAAAAAAGTAATGTAATAAAAAATTGTTAATCGAACACGTAGATATATACTTTCGCTATTTATTTATCAACTTTTTATTTTTCATTCGATTTTAATGATTAACGTTTTATTTGTCTCCTTAAATGTTTGTCTACGGGTCATCCATGCTTATATTATGGAATAATTAATATATACGAAGCAACATGCTATTGTTTTCAGTTTTAGCACAATAAACTTGAAGTTTACTGTAAACAACATTTATCAATTGATGGCGTATCTAGACTTTTACGTTACTTATCATACTCTGATAAAGGCAATAGAAAATTTCCGAAACGAACGAAATAAAAATTTTGTTATTCACCAATTATGTTCGATGTGATCGTTCTGTTCAAGAAACTACCTATCATGCTTCACGAACGTTCGAATCTTTCCTGCAATGGTTACTGTAAACAATTTCATGCTCCTTCGATATATTATTAATTATTCCATAATATAAGCCTGGATGGGTCGTAGACCAATGTTTAAGGAACAAAATGAAACGTTAAACATTAACAATTTTTTATCACAGTACTTTTTTCGGTTCAAAACGTATATTCGCCTTTCATAGCCGTGTGTACTTACAATATTATATTTTCAATAATTTATGATATAAAAATTAAATAGTTAGCATAGCACAATAATCGGCCCCTTTAATAAAATTTTGAAAAATTTTAAAACACTATGATAATATTGTAAAACAGTTTAATATTTATTTATTAGAAGATATATAACTAGTTTTTCTTGCATGAAAAAATAAAAATTACGGCAACGTGATACCTTTTTTTTCACCTTTGTACTGGCAAAAAATATAACTTTTTTATATCCCGCAAGTTACGCACGTACCAAAATTTTTTTTCCAAATCCGAAAACTTGTTGCCCCAACTGTACTCACACCATTTCACGGTTTATGTTTTATTTTTTCGAATGTATATATATGTAGTTTATAAGGCTTTTTATGTGTCTTCCCTTTTTCGCCTTTCGTGTTAATACGGTAGACGTAATAAAACTGTCGGCAATAGGCCAATAGACACTTGGATAAGCTTGGAGATATATAAAACCTCGGAAAGTTCTACATTTCGGATTTGGAGCAAGAAAATTGAGAAGTAGAGGCGTGGCTCGTTAATAAGCAATGTATCTTTTATTCACGGGCAAATGTTATTTCGCAGTGCCGGATGCCTTTATATTAAAGTTTTTTTATTATAAAAATATAAATAATAGTCTCTGAAAAAGTTGCATTAATACAGTCAAATATTTATGAAAAATAAAACTAATTCGATTTTAAGAAAGTCTATTGCAAAAGTTTTGAAATTGTTATTGTCTTGATTATTGAAACAACATTTTTTCATTATACTGTAAGGTAAAAAATATATTATTTCTATAGAATTTTATTGAACTATATCTCTCTTATCATACTTTTTGAGAATACCTAATAAGCAGAAATCGTAGCTGCAGCATTTTTTTGTATAAATTCTTCTTATGCTCATTTTACCTCAACCATATGTTCTTCTCGCCATCTGGTTTGAGCAATATGAACATCTTGCCTTTTCTTATGTTTCTTTGCTTCAAAAACGCGCCCTTTGGATATTTTGCATATTCTGCGTATTTTAATAAAAATAAGAAAGTATGATTTATTTGTTGTATTTATTCAATGACATTATTTTTTACCTCGAAATTTCATTCGCTTTCTTTTTATTTCCACGAACGACACAGTTTTATTTCATATTTTTCATTTTATTTCATAATTTCAGTTCTACTCTAAAAAGTTAATATATATTGATTATCATTGTGTAAAGCCTCCCTACTAGACCTAACGCCTCACAGAATAAATCTCCTGCCTTCACTTACTAACATTGCAACTATATATTTTATCCATAAGCCTCTTATATTTATAAGAAAATAGTTCCCTGAAAATTCACCATAACCCCGACCCACTTTTCTCTCCACTCACGCACACCCTTTCCCTTCTCTCCCTACGTGTCTCATGTGGGACAATCGCTTTTGATTTTTGACGGTATTCCGGTGAAATTGAACTACTTTTCTCTTATATAGGGGCCTCGTTGCGCTCGAGGGGCGTATCGATTCGGAAAAAATTGATGATAGGCTGCCGGCAACGGTGTAGCAGTACTAGCTGCTGCGATTACGACAGCACCGGGGTACGACAACGACTACGACGACGACGAGGACGAAGTCAGCAGCGCCAGCTGACGTGGGTTGTGACAACCGAAGCGAGGATTTAATAGGACGTCTTGTGCCTTGAAGGATCGTTTTATTTATCGAGTGTAGGTCCATGCAGCAATCGAAGGAAAATTTCGCCCTCCCGCTCTCTTGAGATCCTTGTCGTCTCTGTGTCGAGGTGAGCGCGGCAGAAGAGGAAGTGGAATTGATGTACGATTTATTTTGCTTCTATTATCTGGAATAAAAAAAGTATGTAATGTTTAGATCAATATCTTTGTTATCAGGTATTTTTTTTTTTTTTATATTTATGAATATTTTAAAATTTTTTTAGATTTTCTTTTACATTTATGGGAATAACATTTTTGAAAGCAATTAAAAATTTTTATTATATGGTATAATAAGTTTTTTCTCAACGTTTCACATAAATCATGTCTCGTAATAGGGTTACTTAGACGTCTACCATTTTTTCTTAAAACACATTATTCAGTAAATTGATTTTATATAGGGAAAGTCGTTTTTAAAGTATATAGCCAAAAGATTTTTGGTTGAAACATGTTTCGCGGCGTATAGATTTTATGAAAAAACACAAACCCTATCTCAAATACGTTTCATAACCGGTACTTTTGCCTTAATTTCGTATAGATGCAAGTATTATTGTAACATGTATTATATCACTTTACAAGTTTTTAAGTTTAAAATAAAATACATTATTTTATTGTATATGATAAAAATTTCAAATAATTTTATTATCCTCTACATTATGAATTATTAGAAATTTGAACAGTAACCAAACAACACCTCACTTTATTTAGTTTTATGGACTAGAATCTTAATTTATAATGATGTTAAAACTTTTGTTTAGTAATCAATTCATTTTCAACAAATGTAAAATATTGTTGATATGTATAATTAACGTGATATTTATGAAATATTTTGTCACGTGGACAGACTTCCAGTCTGTTGGCACGTGTGTATCGCTCGATCGGATAGAAATGCAAAAGCCGCGCTTTTGGACGCTCGACTAATACTAATAAAGGACCGACGTAATAATTTATAGCCAATTGGCTATAGCCAATTATACATACATAATTCACCAATCGTGAACGATTGTTACAATTTTGATTTAACATTTACTAATCAATAAACATTCATTTAAGAATTTTTAAGCGTGGTAAACTAAGTTAACTGAAAAATCTTTCACTTTTCCCAAAAGCTGATTCCAAATAAGTTCGATTACGGACGCCAAAAATATGCCTTTTAAATGTTCATGCAAATTCAGATAATACTTCTTCTATACGTGAGTAAAAAAATCTTCGACGTTTGAAAATCTTTAAAGCGAGCTCATTGTGAAAAATTGAATGATCGCGCCGCGCGCGCGGATGAAAAAGAATCGAGCGCGCAGGTGGAAATTGAGAAAGAATCGAGATAAAGAGAGGCAGGAGAGAAAAATTCTTTCCACTTCCTCCCCTTTCCACCAACGCGAATTACATTCATCACGTTTGCCTCGCTACGTCGCCGCAATCGTCTTGACCCTTTCCGTGCCTCCGATTCCTCTGCCAATAACAGATTTGTGGCATTTGCGCCGATTCAATTTGAGAGCCGCTGCTTTTGTTTTGAGCAAGTGTATATATATATACCAATATAAGCTTAACGTTACCTTGGTAGAGAGTAAATCAGATCGAATATCAAGTTTTGTTAAATTTAAAACGAAGCTGCTTATAGTTTTGATGGAGGTAATAAAAGGATACACATTTATTAAGATAACAGTATGGTTATGCCTTTTATTCTCAGAGTTAAAAAGGGTTATTGAGTAATTATTGCAGTTGAATTTGCAGATATTTACATCTTCACTTCAATCAAGTACATAGTACTTTAAATTACATTTTCTGAAATCGAAAATACGATTGAAACAGGTCAAACCCCACTCTCAATCACTAGAAAAATACACAGTAGCTCACAATATCCTCTCCTCAACATTACCATGTCAACTCATTACACCACTAAACCCTCCCATCATCCAAAGCTACAAATTCCTCCACTACTCCCCTTAATGCACCTGCCCCACACTCGATAACAGTGACAAACAAGACGACGCGGAGAAGATGAGAAGGAAAAAAAAACACACACACCCGCACATCGACCTGAACAGGGCTGACTCCGATCGACCAAGCACGTTGCCGCTGGCAACCCACACAGAGCCGGCTCTAAAGCTCGCGCGCGTTATATACCTACTCCGCTCGAGCTTTCTCATTTAAATCGCTCGACTCCTCTCTCTCTCTCCCCCGTCTCTCTTATTCTGTGTTTGTACTTCTCTCACGGCGGTGCGTTTATCACGCGCTACATGATAATTCAGCTCTCCCCGCAAGCGAGCGAGCTGCAGCTTATATCGAGGTCGAGCTTTCCTCGCGAGTGTGTGTGTGTGTGTGCGCGGCAGCTCTTCCGCGACTCTTTGTTTTGCTCGCAGCGGTAGCCGCGATATATTGAATTATACTCGTTAGCCCACCCGCGTTGCGGCGAAGGGCGCTTCGAACTTATTTATTGGCTTGAGAGAAAGAGAGAGAGAGAGAGAAAGAGAGAGAGCGTCAGCTTCGCTCGCTCTTTTTCACTGCGATGGCTGGCGCTGCTGCAGCACTTGCCGCGGTGAGCCTCGAGAGCGAAGAAATGCGATTACGAAGGTGGACAAATAAAAGCGATTTTCTCCCGGATCGCTCGGCGCTTTTCTCGAAGTGAGAGAGAGGCTGGTTGGTGGTACACTGCTTTTCTTTGTTCCTGGAGAGGAGCGAAAGAGGTATGTTTGGTAATTATTTTTGTTCTTTTGAGGGAAGGCGCGCGAGCACGCGCGCACGGTGTATTACTGTGTGCTGAGGGAAGTAATAAACAGAATTATTTTCCCGACGACAGGCTGTGTGTGCTGAGTTCTGGTAATGAACCGATGGCGAGTTTGGCTTTGTAGTTACTTCGAGAGAACTGTTTTTTAAATGTTTTTAGGAAAATATTTTGTGTTTTAGCGGATTTTCGTTTTGTGTATATTACATCTGTACACTTGAATGATTCGTAAATGTATGCTTTAAAAAACATTTGCAACTTTTTTTATATTATTAAACTATTTTAACAGGATGTACTCTGAATCCCACACATTGTTTCTGACGGCAATATGTTATCTTCATAGAAATTCATATTACACATTTTTGAACGACAGTGATTGCCCGAGCGGGCATGGAAAAATTTAATAAATGCGATTGTCTACCTATATATACGGGATATTCACATATTGAGGGGGCACAACTCGAATATTTCGTTATACGCTCGCGCGCGCGCGCGCCGGGGTTTTCAGCATTCCGCGATGTTACATCACGTAACGCGCATGCGCGCGAGAGACATCTTTGCTGCATAAATGCACAGCGGATTCTCGGAATAACCATTCTACATTTAATATAAGCTTACATACGACGTTAATGGCAGCATTATAGGGGAAAGCAAATGTTATGGTATGCAAAACATCCAACATATATACCTATACTACATTCATGAAAATAAAATTTATCAAACTTAAATGAATTGAGAATAATAATGGTTATTGTAATTTTTGTCTCTGATGTCAATTTTTTTTTTACAGAAAACATGTTTTCTTCCATTTGTATTGAATTTAAAATCTAAGATAAAGCATAAGAATTGAGTATTTTATGCTTAAACAAACGTAATAAATTGAAATAAAAATGACGAGAGTCCAGTGTCCTGTAAAGCTCCAAAGCGTAAAATATTTTCGATAATGTTTTAAAATTGTGCAATATTATAACAGATAAATATTATTCACGTTAGTTTTTAAGTAATCAATTAAAAATTTTAAATTAATTCATACGAATTTATAGCAATCACTTTATATGTGTTAAATTTACAATCGTTTGGTATGATGTGTATTTAATAAACAGTTGCTTAAAATTGTTATTGTAAATTGGAGCGTCTAATAATTGTCTAGTATTGAATTTCCTATATGAAAATAATTTGTTTTTTAATTGATTTCGCTTCATTCCATGAAATATGAAACTATACTGGATTTATTGAATTCGACATCAAACTCTGTAATATATATTTTTACACATGTAACATAATAAAGGTGAATTAAAATTATTATTCACTTCTTGCATAACGTCACATGTGCGTAATTATTTATACTTTTGCGTAATTAAAATTAATGTAATTATGATTTATCAGCTTTCGAGGAGACATAAATTTTTCAAAAATACGCTTATAATGTAACAAACATAAAATTTACCGTGCATAATCTATCATAATCTTCACACTCCGTAACTTCTAAGGAGTAAAAATTGATTTGTGTCAGGCCATAACACTTAATCTCACTTACGATATTTAACGTCTTTCCGCAGCCCCCCCCACCACTCAACTTTTAGCTGAAAATAATGTATCTTTCGAAAGAATTTCGCGATAATCCATTATCTCCAACAATTCTCCCATCCCCACTCTCTTCCCAATCATCAGCTCCAAAAACATACTCAATTATATTTCGCAAAAAAAAAACCGCGAGTCTTTGGATTTTCGTACCCAAAATTAGGCACCGCGCGCCGCCAAGGTGAGATTAACCGACTTTTGGGGCCACGAGCGCGCACACGCAAGTAGTCTACGCACGCGCGAGAAGAGCGACGCCGAATAATAATTATGAAGGATGATGATAATTTGCCGGCGGCGGCTGAGCTGAGGCTGGGAACTCTCGCAAGCGAGCGGCGCCTGACACGCGTCAGCGCGCGACTACATTAGCGGAGATTACCCGGGGGAGGGAACGCCCGCAAAGTGTGATAATTTTGAAAAAGGCGCGACGAGGAGAAGGAGAAGGCGAAGATATTTGTATAGGGGTAGATGATTGGGTGTTTATAGGTTTTGGTGTGCGTATCAGGTGTGAGTAATACTACGTTTGAATCCAACGTCGGTGCAAAATGAAGCGCAAAGGTTTTAGATCTATATTGAAGTAAAATGTTAAAGGTTGTAGCCTAGTGATGGTTTTATCATTATATGGCTCGACTCGACAGTTTATGATTTGTATTGTCGGCTAACAGATAGTCAAGACAAATATCCTTGTTTGTGTGCTCATTAGTGCTACCGAGTTTATCGACAGAACCCCACTGTTAATGATAGTGTCACTGGACTAACATTATAAACATGTCGACCTGCAGTATATTTTTCATTTGAAATTTGTCAATAACATATTCTATATTTATTTTTTTTATGAAATTCATAACAATTTCTCTCTTAAATTTTAAACTGTTCATTTATTTTTTTATATTTTATATTCTACTTGCTTATCTAGTTAAACTCTTCTGTCAGATTTTGAGCACTGGCGAATAAAATCTCATAATTTTTGAAAATTATTTCATTATAATGTATGATAAGATAAAATTATAGAATAAATATATTACACGGATAATGTAACGAAGAAATAATCTAATATTATACATATTATGTTTTCTTTTTAGAAAATTACATTTTACAAAATAGGATAATTTAATTCATAGCCAATCTAATCTCGCGATAACACCTAGCGAAGGATATTTCGGATAATTTTCGTGCGAAACAGTGGAAAACTAATGGCACTAATTCGCACATCACTGCTATCAGCCAGCCCATCCCGGATTTCTTTCGGCCCCATAATTTCCACGTCTAATTAACCCAGCCAATATCCCTCACAGAATATTACTTCAGCGCTCGTTTATATAGTAATCGCCCAAGAAAAATTTCCGCCCGCCATCCGCGATATCGCTCTAATGTATTCAAAACTTCCACCAATCTAGCGGAAAGTGTCGGGGGGCGGGTTATGCGCGCGCCGTAGTCACCGCGAAGAATTTTAATTCAAATAATAAAAGTAGGTACATCACGCCGCTAAAGCGTTTAATATCCCAGCGGCGCGGGCTGTTTCTTTTTCCGCGCTACACACGCTACGAGGCGGAATTAATAACCTAAGCAGAACGTAACGCGCGCGCGCGCGAGCTTTAAACCCCGCGGCTACCTATTAAGAGTGTCGAGTATACGCGGGCGTCTTTTTCGGTGGGTCACGCGGAATGGCGACTAAATATTAGGACGTTGATTAAATTTTTGAAAATTTTGTATCAGGGGTAATAAATATTTTGATAATTATATTTTTTATTTGACTTTTCGACTTCTTCCACATTAGAATTAAACTTGAAAAGCGTCCAAACTTTTTTTATAGTATAAATATTTATAGTTTATAAAAAGTGTAAATAATTATGTTGAAGAAATTATAAAAATTTTAACTCAGTCACCACCTTATACTATTGTACTTGTATATGTGCGTGTCGGCGCAATGATATTCTGTAGCGATACGTACTCATTGTATCTTGCATTTCGAAGGAAGGTTTAGCTAAATCGCCATAGAGAAACGAGCAATCGCAATCCATCTTTATAACGAGAGTTTCTTGTGGCCGGATTATGGACTAATTATGGATGAATTTGATCTAACTCTAAAGTACCAGTCACTGTGAACCTTTACATTCATTACCCCGAGAAATTAAATATTTAACTTGTGGATAATTTTATACAGAATTAAATGTAATTGATATTATGCTTTTATGCAAATTTTCAATAGGCAAAGTTAAAGGTTTTCAATATAAATCTCTTGGTAATTATATACATAATGTATGAATATGGTTTTAAACATATAATGTATTATTATAAGGAGTAATAAAAACGTTTTTTTTTCAAATGATTTCATTAATATTTAAGTGGCTATATTTAATTACATGCATATTCGCAACGAAAAATGTTAAAATACACTGAGAAAAATGTGCGTAGTCGTTACTACTATATCGATCGTATAGTAATCAAAATACAGTTACGGTTTCTATTTTTTTTTTAATAAGTATACTATATTTTAATAATTTTAACTATAATTATTGTAAATGCAACTATAATATAGTAACTTTTACTATAAAAATATGCTTGCCATGATTTTGCACTATACAATATATTGTAACAGTATAACGATATTTTCTTCTCAGTGTACTAAAAAAAAATTAATTATACTATCAATTCCATCATCTTTCCAACTTTATTAACTCCTCGCACACGCAACCTATCAATTATACCAAAAAAACGCACACAAGTGAAAACATTCTCTGACGAAAACATTAATTTCCCCCCCACTTCGATATCAAAAGCCCTGGGAAAAGCTCCCTTACCGCCGCGGAAAGAAAAAGCGCGAGGATCAAAAGGAGGCTCGCACTCTCACGGGGTCATACGTCAGCTGCGCGCGTGGCCGGGCGACAACTGCGCCGCCGCCGTCGCCACCACCGCCGTGGGAACTTTTATGATTGCCAAAGTCGAAAGTCCAGGAGGCTTGCGCGAGGATTTTCCGCTCTCTTGACGCTTTTCTCTCCCTCTCGGCGCTCTTTTTTCCATTTGTCTTTCTCCCCCGAACTTCGGCCTCGTAAAATCTTTAACGTTTCGCAGCGCCGGAGAGAGCGAGACGGGAGGCTTTTTCCGAGTCTTTTAATGAAAACGTTATGGCGGTCTGTTTTTTTTTGGTCTTGTTAACGGCGCTGTCGTCGATGCCACCGCGCATCGGAAAATAAATGTCGTAAAAAGAGCGTGCGCGCGCTCGCCGAGCGATCAATTTTTTACGAGGTAACGAGATCGCCTTTTTCACGGGCGGCGCTTAATTTAATTATTTATTTAAAGAATGTGGCGGTTCTCGGGGCATATAGGTATTTTTTTTTTTTGCGGGAGAGGGGAAGGCTTTAATATGAACATTGAAGATGATTCTTTGGGCAAAATATTTTTTTAAAAGCGTATTTTATCATTTAGTTGTCCCGTGGCGAAGTGAAAGTTTTCTTTAATATTTTTTGCCGCTCCGTTTTATGCTTTATAATAAGGTAACTGAAAAAGTACCGTTTTATAAAGTTGTGACTATTTCTGGAAAACAAACTGTGTCACGTTTTATGCAAATATAATAAAGTGCAGTGTCATTTTTACTTAAGTTATTCTAATTAGTTTTACTGTTAGATCTTCCCTCGTTTAGTTTCCTCGCTTAATTTATTTTTTAATAACTCTGTCTTTATGCGTCTGCTATGTCTTTTCTAAAAGATTTACCTTGAAATTGCGTTTTAAAAAATATTTTTATTTTTCATTATTCTTACTAAACATTTTGAAAATTCTTTATTTTTTAAATTTTCTTATTTAAATTAATTCTCGTTGTCTAATATCACATTAAAAGAACTAAGATACTTCAGATTCTGTTAATTAAATGGATTTCACATAGATTTGTTCTCAATTAAATAAAATACTGTATAACATTAATTTCTTCTATTATTTAATTTGTTATTCATTATTTTTTAACAACGATTTGTTTTGTATTATTCCGTAATGTGCATTTTATTAGATTACATAAATTTTCTCTCGCCTTGAAGTACAACAATTAATATAAGTCACGTATACAGTACACGTCTAAGAGGGTCTCTAACAATCTGAAAATTAAATACTCTCATTACATTAGAATAAGGAATTTTAATAAAATTCCTGACATGTAATTTTGAAAATTATTAAAACTATCCGTTTTAATTAGACCATACCTATATATAACTACAATGGCGTTCGGTAAGTTTCAAGTATAGAATTAATTAATCGTACAAACATAAACCAAAAGAATATAAACGTCGGTAGTAATTAATTGACTCAATTTAAGGTGTCGACGTATAAACCGTTCATACGAACCACACATAGAAAAGGTAGCATCGCAAATAGTCCTTATGAGCCTTTTGAACTCTCGCTTCTCCCCCCTTTCCTCCTTCTCCCCCATTCCACTCACTCACGCGCTCACATTCTTTTCCCGCGTAATTACTTTGTCAGCGCGGCGCGTTTCCTCGCGCCTTTTTCGCACGTGCGCGCTTATATATACGTATACGTGCTGTCGCTTGCGGTTTCTATTTACGCGGGGAATTTCGCGCTCGAGGAATGTCGTAAAGCTCTCTCTCATTCCTTCCTCCAGATTCTGAATATATTATATAGCAGCGCCCGGACGGCTGGCAGTGCAGCGCGCACACGATGCGGCGCGCTTTGCACTCTGTGGTCCCGCAGCAGCCCGCCGGCGTATATATGGTGAATTCAGGAGCGCGCGGCGCATATGCAGCTCGTCGTACATGCGCGCGCCCTCGAATTTCGCGCCTTTTATTCGAAGCGACCGGTTAGCTTTGTAGGTGGATAGAGATTTTTTCGCGGCGAGGGAAAATTGCGTTTCGTTATATGGATATTTCGGCCGCGGATGGTGTAATGCTTTTTGGACGGGAGATCCGGGGAAATCAAGAGCGGAAAGAGGTGGATCGGACGTATTTTTGAAAAAATCGTATATGGGTGGAGTGGAAATCAAAGGATCGCTTGTCAATTTTTTTTTTGATGAATTTTTTTCGTTCGGTAACGAATACGCGAGAAAGGAGATAAAGAGATTTTAAATAAAATTTTGAAGACAGTAAAAGTATTTGCTCGTCTAATTATGTGTGCTAGGATATTTTTTTTCATCTTCTTAACATTTAATATTAAAGTTAATAACGTCGGTTTCTAGAAGTATGTAAAGTAGGGCGTAAAAGAAATTTTTTTTAATTAGACTGTAATTTACGTCAAAGTAACACTAAGTGGGTCTACATGTGTAATAAGGGTGTCGCTACTAGCGTCATTTTACTTAGCTCTAATTAAGGCTTTACACCTATTTTAACAGAAGAAATAAGCGTTTGAGATGTATTTCTAGAAGTTTAATTGAATTCGTCTCAAAGCTATTTATTTCAATAATACGGCATTATTGTTCTGAAAGAGCATTAATATTTTTTAAAAATATGACATATTTTAATGTAAAGTATGTTAATTTTATAATCAAATAACCGTATTTATTTTACTCTTTTTGCTTACAGTTTTTCAGCTTTAAAATCTCACTACTCTCTAGATATTTTTGCATAAAATAAGTTTTATTCACATGATCCTCAAACGTATACCTAACAGTGCGTTTCTCTCGGGGACCTCTTATCATAAGTAGCATTTCTTATAAACTAATAAAGCATAACAAAAATGCTCTTTTTTCGAAAAAAAAAATTCGCGCACAAAAAAATTAATGTACAATTTAACAATTATTCCAAATTATTATGAATCTATTAGTTCAAATACCCACGTATTTAACTACCCCACTCAACCATATCGCAATTATAATTACACACATCTTCTCTTTCTCAATCCAGTGCTAGCCCATCACAATGGTCTTCGTAGTAGAGATCGAGGACCGCACCTCGCCGAAACCCTTCCTGGGCGGCTGGCGCGACGTCGACACGAACGTCGAGTACTACGACGCTGTCACGCAGACGCCGTTAAAGCCCTGGCCGCGGAACCTCGTCTCCCGGCCCGTACAGACTTCCGCCCTGCCGAAGCAAAGGTCCAGGTCAGTCCTGGCGGGCGGTATCGAACGCGCTGTTCAGGCTGGTCCCGTACCCCTCCCCGAGCTCGGTGAAAGCGTCATTTGGGTGAAGGATGTGAAGGAGGCGAGGAGGCGCGTTGAGGCTGCGGTGAAGATACAGAGGTTCTTTAGGTGAGTGCTTGTGTCGTTGTTAGAGTTCAAAGTGAGGTTGTGATATGTGTGTGTGAGTGTCGTTTGTAGACTTCGTTTGTCTTCCTGTACGGGTATATAATATGTAGTATGGGAAGTGGTGATTAATGACGGATATAATCATTTGTATAAGAGACAAATTGGTCAGTAAAGATCCGTAAAAGCTTTTCTAGTCAAATTTAAGTGAAAATATATATATAGTTTGTTATCAACATGCAAGTATTATTCAATTTATTAGTTACAACAGTGTAAGTTTAAAGTTTTTTGTCAAATTTTTAGTAGGTAGTTAATTACTGTTTTGAAGTATATTTTTTAAAAGGTAGATTGAGAAACATTCAATTATAAAATCAACCGAAAATAGAACCTCTATAGCAAAAAATCTTATCATATAAATAACAATATTCATTTATTGATTAGAAAGTTTATTCGCTTTCGTTCCTGAAATGGCAAACATTTTATCAAGAATCTGTTATTAAAGAATGCCAATTACGGCCAGAATGCTGACCCCTTTTTTCTGCATTACTTGAGCATTCACATTTTCTTGATAAAATCTATTCAACAGCGCGTACACTACATACTGCCTCCTTCACCACCGTACACGCAATCTCAGACCTACGTATCGTCTCAAAAAAAAAGAATCTACGCATTTTCGTGGCACTCTGGCTCGCAAGTGCCCCACTATCACCCCGGCAGCCCGATAAAAGCCATCGGCGTTGCATCGCCTTGAGGGTTTAGCGCGCGCGCTCGATTAGCGCCTCGATAAGGGAACTCACTAGCGAGGTGAACGAATCGGGGAGAGAGAGAGTACCCGACGCGTCCTTTTACGACTGGCCAGCGGCAGCGACGGTATCACGCCCGCTGCGGACTTTCGCCCGGGCGTGTACAGCATGCGGTTGGCAATTTAGATGGTGATAAACCCGCACCGCGGAAGGAGAATGTCGATATCGATGCGCGAATCGTAAATGGGTATAGGTGGGATGTTTTTGGATGGTAGGAGGGTGGGTTGGTAGAGAGGAGGAGGAGAATGTTTTTAAAGATCCGGCAAACGAGGGATTTTGGTTTTGTGGTTGTGGAGCTACGTTTATTTCCGAAAGTTGTCTTTGTAGAAACTTTTTCACTAGTTTTTATTATGGTATATGATTAATAGAAAGATCCATCTTATATATTTTTGAAATATTATAAGGTATTCTAGGACTCTTATTTTGGACACAGAGAGAAAAGAATTCAGATAAAACGGATGATGAAATAAAATATTCTGGTCCTTCGATTCGGCTAAAATTACTCACTAAAACGAAACTAATTCATTAAATGGTATTGACTCAACGTTTCTTTTTTAACAGGAATGACCGAATCAAGCGCCTTGTAATATATCAAATTGGGATTTTGCATAAAAAAATCCATTAGATCCGTCAGATAGAATATCAAAAAATAACACAGCCACACAAAAAAAAAAAAATTTTCTGACCTGAAGAGGAGACCTTCATATCCTATAGTATTTTGACCCGCTGAATCCGAATCCGGCT